>ML102404.1:0-50027 GCA_003697995.1 Taxidea taxus jeffersonii | reverse complement strand
CCACACTGAGATACCACCTCACACCAGTCAGAATGGCTAAAATGAACAAGTCAGGAAATGACAGATGCTGGCGAGGATGTGGAGAAAGGGGAACCCTCCTACACTGTTGGTGGGAATGCAAGCTGGTGCAACCACTCTGGAAAACAGCATGGAGGTTCCTCAAAAAATTGAAAATAGAGCTACCTTATGACCCAGCAATTGCACTACTGGGTATTTACCCTAAAGATACAAATGTAGTGATCCAAAGGGGCACGTGTACCCGAATGTTTACAGCAGCAATGTCCACAATAGCCAAGTTATGGAAAGAACCTAGATGTCCATCAACAGATGAATGGATAAAGAAGATGTGGTATATATATACGATGGAATACTATGCAGCCATCAAAAGAAATGAAATCTTACCATTTGCGACGACATGGATGGAACTAGAGCGTATTATGCTTAGCGAAATAAGTCAACTGGAGAAAGACAACTACCACATGATCTCCCTGATATGAGGAAGTGGAGATGCAACGGGGGTGGGAGTTAAGGTGGTAGGAAAAGTAAAAATGAATGAAGATGGGATCGGGAGGGAGAAAAACCAAAAGAGACTCTTAATGTCATAAAACAAACTGAGGGGGGTGGGGGGAAGAGGGGTTGGGAGAGGGTGGTGGGGTTACATTATATGTTTAAATAAAGCTTAAATAAAGTTAAAAAAAAAAAAAAGAGATGGGGTTAGAGAGGTCACGGAAGGCCTGATCAGTGAAGAGGCTACTGCAATAATCCAGACAAGACGTACTGGTGGCGGGCTTTTTGGTAGTAGTGGCGGGGAGGGGTAGAGTGTAAAGTCGTCAAATTTCAGATACTTTCTGAACTTAAAGCCAAAGGGATTTCCTGACTGATTTGAGGGACAGTGCGCGATAAAGAAAGGGAGTAAGGATTTTACTTATTTAAGCAACACTGGTGTAGCACTTATACTATGTGTAGGCACTGGTCTATGCATCTGACAAATACTAGCTCATACTACCCTTACTTGTGGCCCTGGGTCCCTCCTCAAAGGACATTTTATTGGGGTCCCTCTACATATGGGAAAAAAAAAAGAAAAAAACTCTGACTTTACGGAGATGCTGAGATTTTGGCTTTAAGAGGTGGAAGGATGGATGCCACTGATGGAGATGGGGAAGACTGTGGGGTAAACCAAATTTGAGGGTGGCAGGGAGATCGGGAATTTCATTTTGGGCATATTCATTTTGAGATGTTGTTTTAGACCTCCAGTGGAGTTACCGAGTAGATGGCTGGATGGGTTAGCCAAGATCTCAGGCGGGGAGGTCCAGCATGGGAGTATAAATCCGGCAGTCACCAACACAGAGATGATCTATTTAAAGCCATGAGATGCCAGGGGAGAATGGGGAGAAACAGGAGAGGGCCTAAGAATCAAGCACTGGGCATAGAGAAGAATATAAACCAGCAAATGAGGCAGCCAGTGTGTGGGCATGAATGCCAAGTGAGGAGAGTGTCCCTAAGAAGTCGAACGTGATCAATCAAACCAAGTATTGCTGGTCCACCAAGTGGGATGAGGACTGAGCATCGACTCTGTCCTCTGGCGATCATTCACTACCTTGGAAAAGCAGCTTTGGGGAGTGGTGGTGGCAGAAGTGTGGTGATGGTCGAGTGCGGTGATGGAGCTAGAGGAGGACATGGGGAACAGTGTGATCTCTCAAGAAGTTTTGCCACAAAGGAGAAAAGAAAAATGTGGAGCAGCTGAAGGGGGAAGTCAAGTGCAGAGAAGACATTTTTATAAGGCAGTTAAGATAAAGCTGTGTTTATATGTGCTGGAAAATGGATGGTGACCCAGAAGGGAACATTCCTGGAGTGATGCCTGAATGGGCAAAGACGGTTTCATTACTAATGTCATCAAACCATAAACTCTAAAGCACTCTAAAGCACTGAATTCGAGATTTACTCGAATTCATCACTCTTTTGCTTTTCGGCTGCTTTCATAGCTAGCTGGTTATCAGGGTCAAATCTGGGTAAGAGCAACGTGTCCTTGGGAAGCACTATACAGAGGCACCTCCCCTGTGAGTCTGCTGTGGAAACCCCCTGGGTACCAGGGGTTTGCAGGATAAACGATGCCAGTGCCATTTGCAGGGCTCCAGACAGGAGGCGGGGCCGGCAGGAGGCATCCTTGAAGCTGAAGACCTAGGGAATGTTTGGTTCCATTGGCCACGGCACACTGGCAGCAGGTACAGTCCTTCATGCCTTGTCCTCTTGCCCCCCCACCCCCCGATATCCACGTGTGTGGTTCGTCTGGAGAGACCATGGTTTGCCTCCATGGAAGACGGGCTGCCTCCCTGCAGTCCTCTGCTGTTTAATGCCCTCCATGTGTGTCCATCTTGCAATTTCAGTGTCAGATTATTTATTCGTTTCCTTCACCTAAGTATTACTTTGCTAACAATTGTTGAATCCTCTGGCTATTACCCTTCAAATCCAAAACCCTGCCAGGTAGCTTTTAGCTTAAGAAAACGGGGGGAAAATGGGAGCCTTTAAACACTAATAATTGCAAGGTTTAATTCTTTTTCTTTTTTTCTTTCCCAAGCATATATTTTTTCCCAGTATTATCTGTAGTATCTGCCACGAAGGTCGATTTCCAAAGGACAGAAAGGTGATATACTCTGATTGTGACATGACAGGCACCCCAGGATGGTGGCAGAGGCTTTGAGAAAGACAAAGGATTTTAGGTTCTGAAAAGTCATCCACCACTGGCTCTTGTCCATTGTTATTCCCATTACTCAGTCTCCTCCTGAAGCTAATTTCTTTCTTTCTTTTTTTTTTTCTTAAAGATTTTATTTGTTTATATGACAGAGATCACAAGTAGGCAGAGAGGCAGGCAGAGAGAAAGGGGGAAGCAGGCTCCCCGCTGAGCAGAGAGCCCCATTCGGGGCTCCATCCCAGGACTCTGGGATCATGACCTGAGCCGAAGGCAGAGGCTTTAACCCACTGAGCCACCCAGGCACCCCCTGAAACTAATTTCTAATCGAGTAGCTTCTAAGTTCGAACCATGCTACATTTTGTGCATTTGCAGAACTGGGGCGCCACTGGGGACAACACCCCTATTCCTGTCCTTGGACCGTCTGCGGAAGGGAGGACACATTGCATACTGGAATCCATGTTCGCCGTGTGCTCACCACGCACACATCCTGCCATGACCTGCTGAGAGGTCACTCTCTTCCTTCCGACCACATCTAGTCGAGGGAAGCTTCCTACGGTCTTCACCCTCTTCTCAGCAGGGCCCAGCGGTGTCAGCCACATAGAGGCGCCCAAGAGGTGTTTGTCAAATTAATGAATACATTAAGTAATTAATAAACCAGGTAACCCGGTCATTCATTCTGCTTGAAAGTACCTTGCTATTTAGAAGACAGAAGACAATACATCTAATTTTCAGTTTCACTGTAAAACTCCATTGGTCACTCCACCCATCCCCAACATTTTAAACAGAATTAACCTTTTTATTTGCTTAGTGTTTGGGGGCCTCTTTGTTTTCTTATGGCTCTCATTTTGAGTCAAGTGGAAAAGGGTAAAATCTAGTTTAGTGTATCTATCTGTACCACAACAAGCTTTCAGCAAAGAGTATAATTTTTCTCTCCTCTCCACCAGCCTCCCCTTGATGTGGATATGGACTGCTGTCCCTCACTTCAGAGACTTGGTGAGTACCTGCCCCTCTGCCTCGGAGGCTCCCCCTCCCCCTGTCCAGCCAACAAACTCCTGGGCAGGGAGGCTGAGAGGATTCCTATGAGAAGCTGTTGTTGGAACCAGAAATTTTGGTTTAATGAGAAGTTTGAGTAGGTGGTTTTCATTTCACCTTCCTCTTTATATGACATTAGGTAAAATTCTTAACTTCTTGGACCTCAGTTACTTCTTTTACACAAATTTGGGTAAAGCTGATCTTGATGGTCTGTTGTGAGGATTCAGTGAGGTAATATATAAACACAGCACAGGCACAGCCCCTTAGCTAGTGCTCAGCGATGACACCGCTATCATCACCATGACTGTGGATCACCACTATCATCATCAATGCCATCCTCACCATCATCATCACCATCATAACTACCACCATCACCACCATCATCATCACCATCATCACCATCATCATCACTATCATTATCAATACCATCATTACCATCATCATCACTACCACCACCATCAATACCATCATCACTATCATCATCACCATCATCAACATCGCCATCACTATCATCATCACCCCCATCACCATCATCAATACCATCATCACCATCACCATCATCACCACCGCCATCAACATCATCACTATCATCACTACCCCCATCACCATCATCACCATCAATACCATCCTCACCATCATCATCACCATCATCACTATCACCATCACCACCATCACCACCATCATCATCACCATCATCACCATCATCATCAATACCATCATCACCATCATAATCACCACCACCATCATCAACCCACCATCAACATCATCACCATGATCAACAACATCACCATTGTTCTCTCACCATAGGTTCATATATAATCTACTCTGTGAAGCCTTCCTGGACTGCACACACCCCTGTATCATGGTACACACCCAGCACTCATCACATTACACTTTCTATTCCTTTTCATGTTGGCTCTCTACAGGCTGAGCCACTTGATGGCAGTAACCTTGTTTTATCAATCATTAGATCTCTGGTGTCTGGCATCTAACACTTAATCTGCTACCAAAGATTGATTCATTAAATGTGCTTTGAGAACATATAGGAATAAAATCAAAAGGCGTAAAGTTGGCATTCATCAAAAAGCAACATGAAAATGACAGACCTAAGTCTAGGAGACTGAATGTAGGTATAATGCTAGTAAATACAGAGATTATTGGTAGGATTATATTGTTGGTAAACTCTACATGCAATCTAGTAAATTGGGACTGTTTTAAACATCAGTATACAGGGTTGTCTGGGTGGGTCAGTCAGTTAAGCATCTGTGTTCAACTCAGGTCATAATCCCAGGGTCCTGGATCAAGCCCCACCCTGGCTCCCTGCTCAGTGGGGAGTGTGTTTCTCCTTCTCCTTCTGCCCCTCCCCCCACTGTGCTCTCACATGTGCTCTCTCTCTCTCAAATAAATAAGATCTTTTTAAAAATCAATATACAAAGTAATTTATGCTCATTTATAGTACTAGGAGTATTATTTTATTATTTGAAGCATTTGCAAATACGTTGGCTGTGTTTTTGTTTTTTTGACATTTTGTTGGATATATCTTCATTTTTTTCTTGAGACGACTTTTTGATCAAGCACACAATCCCTGATCAAAATATTGTCTCTCTGAGAGACAGCAAGTGCTTTAAACTTAGTTTGCTTTATTATAAGGTTTTAAAGCATTAATTTCTTTTGAGACAAACGAAGTCTGCCTGATTTTCATTATGTTCAGTAGTGGTCAGCTCTGCAAACTAGGGGACAACGAGGGATACATGAGAGATGCCATCCTGGATTTCTGTCTCCTGTGACTCTCCATTCCCAGCCACAAAAACCTCTTCATGGCTTTCTGAGCCCTGGAAAACTAAAAGCTGCTACTGGAAGGTGAAGGCACGAGTGAGTGACTGGGGGAGGCAGTCTCTCAGCTACTGTCTCAGTAATTTTTGCTGCTTTTGTGGGAATTACAAAGATCCTGAAATTTGGAAATAATGAGGTAGTTAGGAAGTTCGACATTCTTTTTCCTGTATTCATTACAGAAACCCAGATTTCTGGGATGCCTTGGCCCCAGTTTGCTTGGATGGCATTTCAAAATTAAACAGAGGTCCTCTCGGGCTTTGGGGGCCCCAGTACAAGCGACTGGGGAGGCCAGAGCTGATGGAAAGAACATGGGCTTTTGAGCTGAGTAGACCTGCAGGTTTCACCTCAGTTCTGCCATCGCTAGCGTATTCATTTTTCTAACCCTTTACTCCTGGTTTGGTATTGGGTAATTATAATAGCTACTTGAAGAATAAACAGAATAATCTCCATTAAGCATCTAGCATAATTCCTGGCCCATTGCCCAATTTCAGTATAAAAGGAAGGGGCTGGGTGGAGGGGGGGAAGAACAATGGAAGGGGACGCTACAGACTGAAAGAGACTTGGAGGACACACCAACCAACTGCTCCATGTGGAGCTTTTGGGGGTCCTCATTTGAACTCCAGCAAGTGTTCTGGAAATGGAGCACGCAATAATGTGACTGTACTTAACACAACTGAGCTGTATCGTATACTGGAAAATTTAAATGCTGAGTGGATGCTTCATGATATTAAGATTTATAAATTTTTAGGTATAATCATGTTATTGCTGTGTTTAAAAAAATCAAGTTCCTAGCTTTTAAAAAACATACCAATATAATTGTGAATAATACAAAAAAGTCACTTCTAAACATTTCCTTGACAAAAAAGGTGTAAGGTATACTGTGCTCTTTTAGAAATTCAAGCCTGTATATAAAGATGCATATAAAATTTGACAAGGAAATAAGATATTACCGTACCTGTGAACTGGGATAAATGAATTGTCAGGCAAGGTTCAGGCACATCTGTCCATTTCTAGTCTTGTGGCTTTACTAAGCCAGCAGAGTAACACTGGGCCATGACAACCCACTAAACGAATTTTTAATTTCTGTATATCACCAGTGGTTTTTTCTGATGTCATAAAATAAATGCAAGCAACTCTTAGATATGGTAAGTAATTCATATTTAAAATAAAATTACCACTATTCTTCTTTTACTCCTCTAGATTCCTGTAAGACCATGCTGAGATTGCAAAGTGAGCTGTCAACAAAATAAACATCTTCTCAAAACTACTCATCTGGGCACCTGGAAGGAGGCTCCACATCACTCACCATCAGGGAAATGCAAATCAAAACCATAGTGAGGTAGCACCTCACCCCTGCCAGAACGGCTAAAATAAAGAACACAAGGAACAGCCAGTGTTGTCGAGGATGTGGAGAGAAAGGCACCCTCGTGAGCTGTGGGCGGGAATGCAAACTCGTGCAGCCAGTGTGGAGGTTCCTCAAGAAAGTTAAAAATAGAGCTACCCTACAATCCAGAAATTGCACTACTAGGTATTTACCCCTAAAATACAAAAACACTGATTCAAAGGGATACATGCGCCTCTATGTTTATAGCAGCATTATTTACAATAGCTGAAGTTTGGAAGTAGCCCAAATGTCCATAGGGAGATGAATGGGTAAAGGAGATGTCACATACACACACACACATGCAGGAATATTATTCAGCCATAAAAAAGAATGAAATCTTGCCATTTGCAAGGTGGATGGAGCTAGGCAATATTATGCCAAGCGAAATAAGTCAGAGAAAGCCAAATAGCATATGATTTCACCCATATGTGGAATTTAAGAAACAAAAACGAGCAAAGGAAAAAAGAGACAAGTAGAGACAAACCATGAAACAGACTCTTAACTACAGAGAACAGACTGATGGTGACTAGAGGGGAGGTCAGTGGGGGGAGGGGTGAAGCAGGTGATGGGGATGAAGGAGGGCACCTGTCGTGATGAACACCCAGTGACTTATGCAGGTACAGAATCACTATATTATACACCTGAAAATGATAAAACCCTGTCCGTAAACTATATCGGAATTAAAATAAAAGAGATATTAAAAATAGATGACTTGTTTGTGAAATCATTATCTTATTGATACTATGCAATCAGAGAAGAAAAAAATTGCATGTTGCCTTTGATAGAAGTCTGAAGAGTGTCGAATACAAGACTGGGGATTCTGTGTGAAATGAGATTCATTACTCTCACTGACCAACTATAAGAGCATGTTATACACTTGGGGGGAATGTCCAGCAGGAGAGGAGAAGGAAAGCATGCGAACTCATCTCATGATGCTGTCTCCCTCAAATTTTGTGGAGAACAGACATGGGAGTGAACCCTGCCCACCCTCCTGTCCTCACCGATGACCTCACCTCATACTTCAGCGAGAAACGGGAGCTTAAGGGACTCTCTTCTTTCTATGTCCTGCACTAGTGTCTGCAAATTTATCCTCTTCAGCATCTGCTTCTCCTCTTTTGCTCCAGCTTCAGAACAAGGAGGTCCCTTTTCTTCAATGTCGTTCTACCTTTATTGTTCACCTACGTTAAAAAGTGTTTTTTTAATCGTGGCAAAATAACATAAAACTTCCCATCTTCAACATTTTATTTTTATTTTTATTTTTTAAAGATTTTATTCATTTATTTGACAGAGATCACAAGCAGGCAGAGAGGCAAGCAGAGAGAGGAGGAAGCAGGCTCCCTGCTGAGCGGAGAGCCTGGATGCGAGGCTCCATCTCAGGACCCTGGGATCACGACCTGAGCCAAAGGCAGAGGCTTTAACCCACTGAGCCATGCAGGACCCCCATCTTCAACATTTTAAACGATACAGCTCAGTTGTGTTAAGAACAGTCACATTATTGCGCACTCCATTTCCAGAACACTTTTCGTCTTGCAAAACTGAAACTCTATACTCATTAAAGGGTAACTCCTCATCTCCTGAAAGAACAGCCACTCTTAACTTTCCTGATCTTTTACTTCTTCTTCCCGCACTACAACCAAGATTCCCTCATCTACTCCCATTCTCTGCACCTGCGGGCAGACTCTGTTTCTCCGTAGCATTGCCCTCTGCTCCCCCCCATCCGCACCCCCCACGACGCCCTCCTGGCTCCACTCCTGTGGACTGAGTGTTCCTGCTGGTTTCCGTTGCTAGATGTTGCTACATGTTCCGCTGCTCAACACTGTGTATATGCTGCTGCTTTCCGGGTTCCGCCTGCCCTTGGCTTTGATCTCTACAAACTCTACAGGAATTCTACCTCCCGCAATCTCAATCACCCACTCCCATCACTTCAATTTGAAGTTTCCCATGCCTGTATAAATCTCCAACCCAGGCTTCTTGCCTGAGCTTTAGGCTCAGCAAGATTTATTTAGTGACTGCACTATGCCCTGTAGTGGACAGACAGACACTCTGATGGCACTAAGGTCTCAGAGATGGTCAAGAGTCATGGACAAGCCAGCTTGCTGCAAAAGAGACTGTGTCTTATAACGGTGTCTTACTTTCCACTTCCAATCATATTCTAAAGCCATTTGTTCTTCTCCCGGTTTCCAGGATGCCACAGCATCTTTTAAAAACCGTATTCACAACTGCTCAGCAGCCCGAGCCTGTTCTTGGGCACCCTCCTCTGCCCCAGGGACACTGTCTCCCTTCCACCCAGTCTGGGGGGGCTTCAACCACAGCGCAGTGGGGGTGATTCTATCTACAGCTCTGACTCCTCCTTGGAACTCCAGACACGGACTCCCTTTGCCAACTTGTCACCTCCACTGGATGCAAGAGTTACGTCGGATTTCACATGGCCCAACAGAAATTCCCATTTTCTCCTCTCAGATCTGCTCCTCCCTCAGTAATCACTGCCGCCATCCACTCACTGCACATGCCACACATTCAGCGGTCTTCTTTGATGCCACTTTGTCTCTCGTTCCTCATATTTAATCCACCACCCAAGGCTTCTCACCTCCACACACAAACGTGCCCCAATTCCATCTGCTTCTTTTTGTCTCCACCAGCATCACATTCGTCCCCCTGAATCTCTCCCGCAAGGACAAGTGTAATCGCTTTCTGACTTCACTTGGCTTTGTGCCTGTCCACCCTCCACAAAGCAGCCAGGGACCACCTAAAAATGTACACCTGGACAGATCACTCACCTGCCTAAAACCAGGCAGTGACTTATATATGTGACTTCCTATAGCCTTCAAAATGAAATTCAAACACATTTTCCCATGTCTGGGTCACACGGCCTTTGAATTCTAGTTGGGTTGACCTGGTCAACCCCATCTCCTACCTCACCTCCTTGCCGCTATTCTCCAGGCACAGCAGTCTACTTTCCATTTCTTGAGCTGGGTAAGCTTTTCTGAGTTAAGGATTCTGTACCCTTTGTATTCTTTGCTGGGAAGGCCCTGCCCGCGGGCCCAGAGCCACCTTTCCGCTCGTCATTCTGATTGTGCTCTGAGAGGTCTTCGTAGCCATGCAATTTAAAATAACCATTGGTGGGGCACCTGGGTGGCTCAGTGGGTTAAAGCCTCTGCCTTCAGCTCAGGTCATGATCCCAGGGTCCTGGGATAGAGCCCCGCATCAGGCTCTGCTCAGCGGGGAGCCTGCTTCCTCCTCTCTTTCTCTACCTGCTTCTCTGCCTACTTGTGATCTCTGTCTGTCAAATAAATAAATAAAATCTTTTAAAAAAATAAAATAGCCATTGGTTGCTCTCTCACAAATCAGCCTGTTTTCATATCTGCACAGTGCATGACGCTAGCTTTCGTTTTTCTTGTTTATCTGTTCACTTCTCTGGTTATTGTCTGTATGTCTCTGCTAGAATGATCTCTGGGAGCAGACATCTTGTCTCTTTGGTTTGTTGCTGTATTCTTAAAGCTTAGGACAGTATCTGGCCCTTAAAACATGCTTTAGAAACATTTGAATAAATGAATAAAATGTCTCTAGGGCCCCAATTTGCTAATTCAATCTCGAAACTGCCAGAGTGAACTCTCTAAAATATTTATCTCACCAAGCCACCCCTCCTTCTCTGAAACACTCCAGAGGCCATACATTGCCAAGAGAATAGAACCCAAATTGCTTAGCACAGCCCCCAAGTCCCTCCGTGATCAGGTATCTGCATGTCTCTCCTATTTCCTTTTCCACTGGGTCCCCCTAATGGCCTGCAAGATGCTTAACCACTAGCATGTCCGAGGCGCCATGCTGTTTCATGCCCCTGGGTCTTTGCTCCGTGTCTTCATCATATTTGGGCCACCCTTTCTCCCCATAACTCTTCCCACTCCAATCCCCTTATTTAATCAGTTTTTAAGATGCAGCTGCAATCAGAGCGCTGCTCTGATCCCCTGGCATCCCAAACTCCAGCCTTTTCTCGGTGAATTATACTTGCCTCCATGACAGCTGCTGTAACTGCACAACTCCTATCTGCGCTCATGTCTCTCTCCTCACTTGAACTATCCACTCCACGAGGGCAGGCACAGTGTTATAAATCATATCACAGCATGGTCTATACCGTCTTATTCCCAGATGTGACTGGTGGTTGGTGCTCACACAAGTGTTAGCTGACTCACTGAATAGCATAGATCAATGCATTTTATCATAAAAATGCAAGGAACTTGAACATGCCTGACATCATTTGCATAGGGGTTGACAGATGCTGCTCATTAGACTGTGTTTACTGTGGCTTGGGTCCCACCGCCCAACTCAGATTAATGTAGATGAATGTTTTCAAATGCTTAAGAAAAATGCGCTTGGGGAGAACATAGTCAATTTATCATCTAAAACCAGTTCTTAGATCTTCACAGGGGAAATGAATGGGCCTGACAAGAATCTGAAATACTTAAGGAAAAGTTGATTAAAGAAGACTTCATAAATGATTAATTATAAAATTTAATATCTGTAGGAGAGAGTTTTACTGGCATTTTAATAAATGCCAACAAAACAAGTTGCAATGAAGCATTTGCTACAGCAAATAAAACATCATCAAGGTATTCCTTCTGAATCACAATGATACAAACGTAGCATGTGCAACTCTGCAATAAATGTTCATGTTGGCTGTGATTCATTGATTGAAGCTCTGCAGTTTGCATGCTTTTGTTTTCACTATGATAACTGCACGTCCTGCATGCCTCCTTTCCCTGGGCTCCCCGTTCTTCAGTCTGCTGCTTTCTGGTTTTGCTAGTTACGTCTGCTTTCGCTGACACATTTTCATAAAGTCTATAGTGACCTTCAGATGAACATATCCAATGGCCCCAGCTTACTTGAGTCTTTGGAGCATGTAATTCATCAATCCAGTGAAGATGTATTTATCACCCACTCTGTGTTAGCATTAGACAATGTTTTGGTGAAAAAAGAAAAGCAAAAACTAAGCCAAACCAGAAAACAACAATAACAAAACACCAGACTTGTTTCCTGACTTCCAGTAGGAAGATAGACTTTAAATAAACATCGAGTTGCATTGTGACAAGAGCTATCAAAGAGAAGCACAGGATGGCCTGAGAAACATGGAACCTGGTTTAAACTGGGAATCAAGACAGCCTCCCTGAGGAGGAGACCTGCAAGGGAAGAAGGGAGAAGAAAATCCAAAGGGAGAGAGAAAAATGATGGTTCGGAAGGTATGTCTGATCGGACAACACACGAAGACCGCGGGTCCTATTTGGCAGGTCATTGCCCCCAGGCAGCAGAGAAAGAATCATCGGATACCACAAAGTCACCAAACCCTCATGGTGATGGACCAGAACCAAAGAGAAAGCATTTGTGGAGCCACATTTAATGGGAGGTAAGAGAGAGACTAGCTTGCGACACTGCCTTCATTTTGAGGTGGCTCGGACAAAAAGAAGAGAGAACCAAGCTCTGTGAGCATACAGATAAAGAACATAAACTTCATTGTGCAGATGCTGCAGCGGAAGAAAGAGAAAGAAGTTGGCTCCTGGTCAAGGCATCGATTCTGCTACATTCCTTCCAGCACGTCAGAGAGTATGTGGGAAGCTGGTTTTCTCTCCTGGGAGAGCAGACGTTCCCTTTGTCCTTGATGGTCTATAAATTCAGGGTGCCTCCATGCCCTCAGGAATGGGAAAGATGAAATCAGCAGCTGGGAATTGTCTTATGGGTCTAGGATGGCGAACACTGAGCATAAAAGAGAAACTGATAGTTTTCACAGAAATGAAACTTCCTTTGTGTGGTTAGCACATGTGACTAAAACAAGAACTGCCGAGCGTGCTCCTCACCCTGTTTGGGTTTTTCTGGATCTGAGGCACTTTCATTCCTTCTACAGAAATAGGGAGAAGGTCTTTTTCTTTCTCCCTCTTTAAAGATGAAAAAAAAATTTTTTTTTAAGATAGTAGTTCTGAACCTTGTCCCCACATCAAAATTACCTGGGGGCACTCTGAAAACTCTAGGTGCCTTGGGACCACTGCAGAGACTCCTTCTTCAGTGGGGCTGGGTTGGGTTTTTGAATCAGTAGTTTCAAAGTCTTTCCAAGTGATTCTGATGTGTTGCTAAGTTTGAGAACCACTTTAGTAACTCACCTCTGCTCTCCTTTTTCCTTTTATATATTTATTTTAGAGAGAGGGAGACAGAGACAGAGAGACAGGGAGAGAAAGAGAGAGAGAAAGAGAACATGGAGGGGAGACACGAAGGGAAAGAGAGAGAACCTCAAGCAGACTCCCCACGGAGCATGGAGCCCCACGTGGGAATCGATCCCAGGACCCTCAGATCATGACTTGAGCTGAAATCAGGAGTTGGCCACTTAACTGACTGAGCCACCCAGGTGCTCCTCCTTTCCCTTTTAAAATAATCCCTTTTGGGTGTCTGGGGGGCTTAGTCGGTTAAGCATCTGCCTTCGGCTCAGGTCATGATCTCAGGGTCCTGGGATGGAGCCCCGCATCAGGCTCTCTGCTTGGTGAGGGGAGCCTGCTTCTCCCTCTCCCTCTACTGCTCCCCCTGTCCTCTGTCAAATGAATAAATAAATAAAATCTTTTTTTAAATAAAATAATCCCCTTTCTGAAAATTAAATGAAAAATGAAAAAATAATTCTGATGACCCTATTTCTTAAAATAAAAAGAAGGCACATCCACTCGAACATCTGTGACCTTCTTGTGTTGCCCTCATCTGTGAGCACTGTAGGTGGTGGGGAGCGGCTGGACCCTGAAAGGCAGTCTGGCTTGGGCCCAAGGACTCAGCGGTGTTTCCCAGATGTTGTCACTTGCAACCACTTCCACGCGACTCCACGTGTCTACAACACAGTCCCAGATCTCAGTCTTCTCTCCTTTTGACAGACCGCATGTTCTGACAAGGCTGTCTGGAAATAGGACCCCTAGAATCATCCACGCCTCCCCACCAGCCATGACTGCTCCGTTTCCTCTAGCAGATGCCAGTAAACCTTCCTCTGAAACCCTTGGGGCCAGAAGAGTTTTGGAATTCAGAAAGTCTCAGACTTCGGAGAGGTACGTTCTACATTCCATAATTTGGGGGCCCTCCCTTGGTGAGGTTGGAGGAACACCCTGGAAACAAGTATTTTCATGTTTGCGCAGGAAACACCTGACAGCTCCCAGGAGGTGGGCTGAAGAAAGACCACAAGAAGCCTCACATCTGTGCAGGTCAGGCTTCACCACTAAATGACATCGCTAGAAACTTTATGAATAAAGCCTTTCTGAGTTCGGAGCTCTTCAGGTTGGAAGCTGCAGAAAAAGGAATGGAAGATGGGGGTGGGGAGTGGCAGGGAAGCAGCATTATTTAAAACTTGGGCACAACTGATCTTGCCCTGATTTGACTAGTTTTTCTCATTGCTCAGAGCAGAGACGTACTCACATGAAGGTATATGGATTTCCACTGCTGGTTGCATTCTGAGTGTTAACACTTTCCATTTGGTCAGAAATGGAAACCCCAGAGAACCCTAGATTTTGGGGGGTGGGAGGAGAGTAAAGCTAAAATAGATGAAACAAGAAGACGGTTAGCTGTTACCACTGAACCCTGGTGACTCAAGCCCAGAACGTAACTAGCTAACTGAAACCTCGGGATGGGGGCCACCTTTTGCCTCTGGTCATCCTAGTAACTGCCCCTTCTTCGCCACCAGGTACCTTACCCCCTCGGAGGGTAAGTCAGATCATTTTCATAGTGGTACCGGGCACATTTCTGTCGTATTTACCTTCTTCCTGTCTGTCAGGACACGAGGCCTGGGGTTCCCGGGGAAAGGTGAGCAGGTTGTAGAGACCGAGCTCTTATACACGCCACGTGTGTGGTCTCTGTTCTCGTACGGTGGCAAGGCCCTAGAGAATTTTGAGTTATGTGCAATTATTCCCTATTTTATTGGCTACTTTTTGAGAGATTTTCTCTGCATGTACTCCTCAGAACATGTGGTATCGTAGGTGGGTGGTTTTAAAAAAAATCATATTGTTTTCTTAATAGCAGATAGTAGAATTCCTTCTGGGAATAAATGGTCTTCAATAAAGAAAGCTCCTTGGAACGCTGGAGTATGAAAAAAAATAGGTCTACAGCAAGATTCAGAAGTCTGGGCAGAACAAATGGAGGGTGGGATCACTTTGTGTTTAAAAAACAGCTGGTGGTGGGGAGGAGGGAACAGAAAGGAAAGAGAATGTGTGAGCAACATGGGAAATCAGCCAAAAGACTCACAGAACAGGGTGACTATGACTTGATTCTAATGGCTTACGGGTCAGCAAGGCAACCCCATCTATTTCTTAATTTCTCTGAACTTTCTGCAAACTCTGCTACACGAAGCCTTTGTGTGAAAATTTGTTGTTTGTGTGTGAAACTCAGGAAGATAACTCAAGAACCTATGTGGCAAAAGAGAAAAAGCTGCCAGAAGCCAAGAGAACAAAAGGGCAGCGGAATGAAGAGGTGGTGATGAGAACACAGCTCCCCTGGGACACACAGCAATCGTGGAGAGGGCACCAGCTCTCAACACTGAAGTATGTGGAGACCACAAGCAGTCTTGCCTAGATTTTAGGAGCCAAGATGACCCGGGATGTCATCTAGTTTAAGCAGCAAATGCTTGACAAAGGTCACAGAGGACATCAAACAATGACCTACGCTACACTGGCTTCATGGAATGCGACAGTCACATGCATGATGGAGACGTCCTGGAGAAGAAATTAGTTCTGAGTTTGAATTCTCTCTATTTTTTTTTTCCAACTTCCAGTAGCTTTTTTCCCTTCTAGAATCTAGATACAATGAACCCTAGCAGGATAGTCTTCAATACAATTTAACTTTCCCACTTTGGGTTCTTTTTAAAAAAATTATTTATTTTTATGTTTCCCCACTTTGGGTTCTCTAGATGACTTCAGTATTTGTAATGTGAGAATGTATGTAAGTGGGAAACTAAAATTTGAGATTATACCAACATATGTACTCGATATGGATGTAGCCACATAAAATTTGATATGTAATACCCAGACTTCAGTATTGTAGAGTCTGGCCTTCTTATAACAAGCTTATCTATAAACAAAGATAATCTTTGCTTCTCTGTCCAAACTTACAAAGTGTTGCTGCCATAGAATTTTTCACCATGTCCTTAAAAAACAGATGATTCGGGGCGCCTGGGTGGCTCAGTGGGTTAAGCCCCTTTGGCTCAGATCATGATCCCAGGGTCTTGGGATCGAGCCCCGAATTGGGTCTCTTCTCAGCAGGGGGCCTGCTTCCCTTCCTCTCTCTCTGCCTGCCTCTCTGCCTGCTTGTGATCTCTGTCTGTCAAATAAATAAATAAATCTAAAAAAAAGTACTGATTTTAAAAACTAATAAGTTGAAACTGCCACACACACACACACACACACACATACACACACACACATCCCAAATGGCTCACAAAACATTTTCCTTACCTTCCGATGGTTTTACGAGGCACTATCATGAACCACTCTTTTATTATTAAACTTAAACAGCCAGTTCTGGGACGTTCTTCCACCACTGACTGCAACTGCGGTGGTGGGGTATCAGGGACAATACCCATTCAGCCGTCTAAGCTTACAGACTTGGTAACCCTGCCAGCTCTAGCTGCCTTCTTGTCCACTGCTTCGATGACACCCACAGCAACCATCTGTGCTATGTCAAGAATAGCAAGATGAGGCAGAGGATAGTCAGAGGCTCTCAACATGCATGGGCTTGCCAGGAACCGTATCAACAATGGCAGCAACGCCAGATTTCAAGAACCTGTGGCCATCTTCCAGCTCCTTCCCAGAATGACAATTAATCTTCTCTTTCATCTCAACAAACCCGTGAGCAATAGGAGCTTAGGGGACAATCCGGCAAGGTGCATAGCCAGCACTGGTTTGGCCCGGATGGTTCGAGATGACCACTTGAGCTATAAAGCCAGCCGCTTCCAATGGTGGGTCGTTTTTGCTGTCACCGACTGCAGTGCCACGACAAATCTGGGACAGACATGTTCTTGACATTAAGGCCCCCCTTGTCTCCAGGAAGGGCTTCATTCAACGAGCATTTTAACAGAGTTTACTTTAGTTGTGCTGTTGACTAGAACAGAAGGGCCATTCGGTGCAGTCTGAGAACCCCAGTCTCTGTACCATGAATCTGCAGATGTCCTGGAGGGGCAGGTGCAAGGGCTTGTCAGCTGGACAAGCTGGTGGTGGGGTGCAGTCTAGAACTTCAGGAAGTGTGGCTCCACTGGCATTGCCATCTTTACAGGTGACTTGCCAGCCCTTGAATCAGAGCATATTTGCACTCGGCCCCAGCATGTGGTCTCCATTCCACATAGAAATGGACACAAATGCTACTGTGTTGGGGTTGTAGCCAATTCCTTAATGCAGGTGCTCACTACTTCCTGATTTCCTTGTCCCTCTTTTGGCTGGAGCGTGGCTCTGTGGAATCCACTTTGTGATCACCAACAATGAGTCATTTGACAGCCAGTGTGTAGGCCAGAAGGGCATGCTCCCAGGTCTGCCCATTCTCGGAGATGTCTATTTCAAAGTCAGCAACACCAGCAGCAACAATCAAGAAGTCCAAGCAGTGGAAGGTGAGTCTGTAAAGTCTGTGTCCCAGGGCACCAGTGATGGTTGTGTACCACTTGCTGGTCTGGAATTTCTACAGGAATGTATCAATGGTGATACCAAACTCACATTCCACTTTCAGGCTATCTAAGACCCAGTCATACTTTAAGGAGCCTTTTCCCACCTCAGCAGCTTCCTGCTCAAATTTTTCTGTGGTTCTTTTGTCGATCCAACCACTTTGGAGATCAGGTGGTGGTAGGCTTGTCCTAATCCACGTGTCTAGAGACAATGATATTAATACAGATCTTTTCCTTTCCCCTTTTGGCTTAGATTTAGGGATGGTTTTCATATCTGTGCTCTGGTGGCAAATCCGTTGTGATAAAGTGGGTTTGACTCTGGGAAGACACTCATTACTCTGAGTTGTAGGTTTCTCATCTGTCAGGAGAGAGAAGAAATGCATTATTGGTTCTGTTCCCCACAAATGGCTCGGACGGTAATTGGGACGCCCTGGGAAGGAGCGCGGAGCTAGCAATCAGATACCTGCATAAGATGTACCTCTGTGTGCACCTTGCCTCTGCCACTCACTGGCTGCGTGCTATTCAGTTAGCTACTAGAACAAAGGTAGCACTGCTATGTAAGGAAAGAAGACAGGGGCTGGCAATGAGGACCAAGAGACATGTGTTGATCAAATTTTAGATGAGGTGGGGTGTGTGGGTGGCTCAGTCCATTAATCATTCGACTCTTGATTTTGGCTCAGGTCATGATCTCGGGGTTGTGAGATCCAGGCCTGAGGTGGGCTCTGTGCTGAGCTTAAGAGTATCTCTCCCAGGGCACCTGGGTGGCTCAGTGGGTTGAGCCTCTGCCTTTGGCTCAGGTCATGATCTCAGGGTCCTGGGATCGAGCCCCGCATCAGGCTCTCTGCTCGGCGGGGAGCCTGCTTCCCCCCTCTCTCTCTCTGCCTGGCTCTCTTCCCATTTGTGATCTCTTTCTCTCTCAAATAAATAAATAATTAAAAAAAAAAAGAGTCTCTCTCCCCCTCTGTCCCACAACTCCAACCCCCACTCATGCACATATAGTCTTTCTTTCTCTCCTTAAAAAAAATTTGTTTTGGATGAGGTGATGCTCTGATATAAAGTGGGCAGCCAGAATCTTGTTAATATAATCGGAACTCAAAAGTCACACAGTCAGAATGAACAGTCAAACCCAGCAGGGTGCCAAGTGTAACAGAAACACATGCGCGTTCCTCTACTTGCCCAAGAACCGGCAGAGGGCTGAGCGAAACAGAGACAAGGACCAGTCTCCATGGGATGAAGCTGTACGCTCCACCCTCTCGTCTTCCCTCTTTCCCCTAAAGTGACAATACATCTTTAACATTTTTCTTTTTTTAGGAGTGGATTTTGCAAGAGCAATAAACTAGATCAACGTTTTTCTATCTGGACATAGGAACCACATGATGGCCGACTGGCTGTCAGATTTTGTAGCTGACTTCAAATTCATTGATGTAATAGTATTAATAATACAGATAACATTTGACCACTTATGTAGTTATAGGTGTTTTATATGTATAGTAGATGGATAGGTCTTGCTTCACAGACTCAGTTAATCTAGAGAAACAATAATTTTTTAACTCAACTCAATTCTACATTCAATCCTCCTTCTTTCAGGTGAAGAGTAATAAGCTCAGGTAATTTTTGGTTTCACCCTCTTTCTAGGGGGCTGAGACAAAGGCCCTAGAGGGATTTACATGTGTCTTAGCCAGGAAATTGGGGGGAGCGGGAGCCTTCTGGGCCTCAGCCGCCTGCTCACGTTGGCTTACCCTGAGACAGCATTTGGTCTGCATCATGACCCTATAGGATGGGGACCTCGCATGCATCACTTAAGGGCTGGGAAACTTTAAGAGGTGATGGACCACTGTGCTGAGACTCTGTAAGAAGCCATTTCCTCTTCAGGGTCTTGCTACCTTCCCAGGGGTACAGCCTAGAAAGAAGGGCACTTGGCTCCTGGACCCATCATTCTCTCATTGCCTCCTCCCTCAACCCATAAGACATCCTGTTCTAGGAAGGGACTGGAAGAAGTGGTGTTCCTTTGACCCCTGCTTCTCCCACAAATTCTGTCTTCATGTCATCTCCAAAACTCTAAGTTCCAATGCCCCAGCCCCAGACAAGAGATAAAAAGTGCCCATTGGTTATTTCCACTTTCTCACCAGCTGCATCCCTTCCCTGAGTCAACGAGCTCAAGGTTACCCACAGCTTTGGGAAAGGGGAAATAGCCAGAGAAAATGTGCCAATGTGGCTCTATCCCCACACCCACATCAAATTCTTTATTCTTGCAGCAGCAAAATTAAAAACAACAATGACAACAACAACAACTGGATAGGGTCTTCGATGTTTGCATGAAAGGGTCCTGTCAAATTGGAGATTCTATAATTGTACTGTTCTTAGGCAAGGCCCATTGGTTTATGCTGCCAGAAAGGAGAGGAGAAGCCATGGGTAGTGCTTGAGGCAGACAGCAATGGTGGCAGGGGATGGGGGGTACTGTCAGGGAAAGGGCTCTAGATGCAAGAGTCCTTGGCAAGAGTCTTAAGAAATATTAGTCACCCAAACCGAAAATGTCTCTGATGCCTTGGTGTGGACTCTGCCTCCTCTCTAGAAACCTCTAGCCGTGACAGGGAGGCCCAGCCATTCTTCCATTCCAGTTTCTCCTCGAACTGTGGCTTGACTGGGTGTCTCTCTCCATCCATGGTCCTGCCCGGGCTCAGGACTGTGAGGCAACATGGCGGCCTCGGAAATTTGACAGAAGCCCATTATGGATGAACATTCACTGATGCAGGTTGCCCAGAGCCCCGCGATCAGGTTTCACATATCATAAGCCTCCAGGAGCTTACGGCCACGCTGAAGAGATGGGACGTGTGCACCATGCTGGCATGGCATGTCCCAGATGCCCTCTGTGCCACGGTGCCAGGAGTTTGGAGGAGGGGAAGAGCATGAAGCAGAACTCGGCTGCTGAGTCAAAAAGGCATAAACTTGTGCCACTTTGCATACTTTGCATCATGGCTGCCTCATGGAGCCCCACCTAAAAATAGTGCCTGTTCCACCTGGAGAAGTTCTGACCTGAGTGGCTATGCCCGAGTTCAAGAAAGATGGGTTATTCTTAGACCGTTAGAAGGAACAGGAACAAAGTCTCAACTCTAACAGCATCCACAATTAAGACTAATAATATTAATCCGTAATATCCGTCTCCCAGACGTGTGCTTGAAGGTTAAATGGGACCACACAGATGAGACTACATGGAGGAAAGAATGTGGAGTGCCATTCCGACGTTTATTGGTATTGTTCTTTATTGTCATACATTCAAGACTGGTAGCAGGTGCATGTTGATCTATTAAATCCAGAGGGAGGTCCTTCCCTCTGTACTGATCCCCTTGGTGTTTAAATCACATTCTGGAATACCAAGGCACCCATTTCTAAATTGCTATTTAAGATGAATGCCCTACCTTTTGAGATGTTACATTTTAGAAACAGATTCAATCAGAGAAGTACTTGGATGTTGTAAATTCCTACACATCAACTCATCTAGTTTTAAGTTAATCAAAATATTTAGGCATCTTTGCAGAAATTTATCATATTCTGAAAACAAGGCAATGGTTATTTACTTCCTGGCATTACAATAGGTTTTGGGGGACTCTCTATGTGACTTGCACAATAGAAATAAATGCTGGCTTCATAGAACTCTGTTGTCGGAATAATGAATGCTTTAAAAAATACACTGAGTCAAAGCCTGCTCAATTTTCTCCCTCAGGCAGTGGAAAGTGAGCCCTAGTGAATCTTAGAAGGGAAGAAACTTCCTTTGCCCACTTCCTGTACATTCTTCGGAGCTGGGCTTCCAGCCAGTGCGAGCAGAAAATGACTAAGCTATTAAAAGGTTAACAGCCAACATGGTCTTCTCAGCATCTCTCAAAGACACTTAGAAAACTAGTCACAGGGAACTGGGTAGAAGCCAGAGGACCCCCCAGAGAGCATGCTTGAGCTGATTACTCCACAAGATTACATATGCAAATTGGCTTGAATTCCCCAGGGCACAGGGGGATGTCAGGGGAGGGAGAAAAGCAGCAGGCCAGGTAGGGGTAGAGCCCAGGAGGAAGCTGGTCTGGCATTAAAAATGTGCTACAGATATTTCCCTGCGGTGAAAAAGCCCCATAAACATGACCATTTAGACAACCAGGAAAGAGCCATGTTTCTAAAAAACGAGGTTGAATTTCCAAGTGACATAGGATCATCTCTTTTGACACATTCAGAATTCTGTCTTACCTTAGCAAGGATTTCTTTTTCTTGACTCTTTCAGGAATGGCTTTTCAAGAGTCTCCTACTGTAGGGGTTAACACATACCTACCCTGCCCTCTAGACTAAAAAAGCCCAGGAATTAAGAGCCAATGTCCGTGACATTTGTTTAATTGGAGACGGTGTTGGGGGGAACTTTTGAGTGTAAGTAGCTACATGTATAACCTTTGGTTGTCTTCACTAATGTGGTTTGAGAAGACTCAGAGTTGTGTCGGAGAGGGTGGGCAGAGGCAGGGGAATTTGGGAAACATAAGAAATTGTTATTAGCCTCGTATATTTGTGACCTTTCAATGGCAAAACAGAAAAAGGACTTCGTAGAATCATGTTTCAAATGACAGAAACAGAAGAAGGAGAATATGCACATACAGATAATAGAAAATAGACCCTGTTTAAAATACCTTGTATGGTTGAAAATCTTTATCAAGTTTGCTATTTTGCTCAGGAATAGATCCTTCCTAGACATGGGGGATTAGTCAGAGGAGGAATGAACTGAATTAGGAAGAGGTGGGATAAAATAGGGAGGAAATTGAGCAGAGACGCAGAAGTGAGGGATTTGGACCGAGCACAATGCTATCTAGAAGGTGTGACAATAGGCCACAGGAGAGGCGCTGTATGGCAGACAGCATCGGGAGGACCTAGTATGAGGGCGATGAGGTGTGGCCACAGACAATTTCAGGCAAGCAGCATTCAAAGGTTTAAGCACCACTGCCCTAGAGAAGTATGGAATTCCACATTTTCTGGTAGCTAGATTTAAAAAAAGTAAAAAGAAACATGTCAAATAAATCCTAATGATATATTTTTTTGAACCCAGTTCATCTGAAATACTATCCCATCAACACATGGCACTTGAAACTGAAGTCTGTGACTACGAACCTCCCAGAAATAAGTCAGGCTTTTGGCACCAGAGAAGCCTGTCAGACCCGAGGAAGACTAGCCACGTAACGATGGATGGAAATGGATATGTGAGCTGAAAATTCACAGAAGAGCATACATCAGTTAGGAAATTCATTTAAAAAATTCTACCTCCTCTGTAATAAAAGCTACAAAATTAGAATATCCATGAGATACTATTTCTTACCTGTTAAAATTGCGAAAGGTTTTAACAAGTCGCAGTTTTTTGTAGGTGGTGGGCTAAAACTCACATGCTTCTACTCACGATGTAAGTTGTTACAGCTCTTTGGGAGAATGGCTTTACATTCCCTGTCCAGAGCTTTGAATTTTTTTTTTTTTTGAACTTCTAAGACTCTACGACAAAAAAAAAACAACAACAATAAAAACAATCACTTATTGAGTGTCCCTTATATCACAGATAATATGCCTGGCACTTTGTGTATTTTATGTCTTTTAATTCCCATAACAACCGTAGGATGGAGCTACTATTATCCAGTTTGAACTCTATAAAAATTAACCAAAGTACGGAAAAATTTTACGTACAATGTTATTATAGGGTTGTTAAAAGAAGCAAAAAATAGAAGCCCTCCAATCCGTGCCCCACCCCTGTCCACTAAACACCTGAGAGTAAGCTTAATGTCTCAAAATCAAGGACTGGGTATGTAAGTGAAACTACTCAAAGGAACTGATATATTCACCCAAGTATTCCTAAAGAATATGTAATGGTATAGAAAAACACGTCCTAGTCTGCCACTGCTCAATAACGCTACATAACAAACGGGCACTAAATCCCGGCGCTGAGCTACAACACACATTTATTTCTCTTGCACACGTCTGCAGGGAAGCTAGGGTGGGGCTCTGCTTTGGGGCTCAGAAAAGTTGGCTTTCATTTCAGGCTCAGGTATGAGACACTGTATTCATTTTGGAGCCCAAGGCTGAAGGGGGTACCTGTCACCCAGGGCAAGTTCCTCTCCTGGCAGACTCCCGGGGCAGAAGAGAGCAAGAAGAGAGCTCTGCCATGAGAGTGTGGCAAGAATGTGCGTACATCATTCTACTACTTGGGAATAAAGAACTGGCGCCAGCCGTTCGATCTACCACAGTCTGGTCTCCATCGCTGTTATTCACATCCTTCCCACATAGACTCGTTCCTAACCCAACATCCCCCAAATCTCATTCTATGATGCCATCAGGCTAGAAAGATAGCATTGCTGTATTTACGTCAACTCCAGATGTGATTCCTCTCAGTCTGGAGACCTTTGAACCAAAAAGACAAGTTATCTGTCCCCTCCCACACACGGCACAGAAAAGTGGAACAGGAACAAGATGACCACAATGAACACCCCCATTCTAACAGGGGAAGAGGGAGAAGCCTATAGCAGTCATGAGTTTATAGGATTGTGAAATCCTGGTAGGCAAATGTTGCCAGGTTCCTCTACCTTGGGGGTTGGGAATATTCTTGGATTAGACCCCATTACTGGCCCCTGGGAATTGCCCCAGACCCATCTGACTTCTCCCCAGACACTTGTTTCCACTCTTCAGGAAGTCCTTCTTTGCCAAAATTCCCTCCCTCTCCACGTTTGAACATGGCAGTGGAGAATATGCCCAGTTCGGTGGCTGAGCAGCCTTCTTGGCCTGCTTCCGTCTAAAGGAAGTTTGGGGTCGGGGAGGAACCCAGAGGTATTTGTGTATCTCAGAGAGTAACAATCACTTTTAATTCAACTGGCAGCATTTTTCTCAATACAATATAATTTTTTCCTCCCTGTAAATCCTAGGCTTTCCGGGCTGTGGCTGTTCATTCTCAGTTTTATTTACAAACCAGCCATGTTTTGTCTGAACCCATCTCTTATATCTTATCATATGTTTTTAAATTTGCAGTGAGCCACTTACCACGTCAACACTGTGCCTTGAGACTTGCTGGCTCATCATTCCAACTTTATCACGGCCATTGTCTGTCTCTCAGTTTGCTGCAGATAACAGTTTAAAAAAAAAAATGTGTCATTGCTATTTAACATGGATCAACATTTTTCCAGGCCACAATAACAATTTCCTGGTTGGCTTCTCCCCAGTCCCAAAGCCAGTGATTCATACTTTGGGATTTGTTACAGCAGCACCCCATTTCCACTAATAATTTCTGTCTTATTCAGCTATTGCCACATAACAAACCATTGCAAACTCTCAGCGGCCTGCAGCAGTAAACACATGTTTCTCACTGTGTGGCCTGGCTGGGGCCGGGCTTGGCTGGCTGTAGAGGCCCAGCTGCCTCCGCTCCTGGCCTTGAGCAGGGAGTCTGCTGCACTGGTTGTCCTTCTCCGGCGGTGGCTGTATGAGCACTTCTCATCAAGGACAACCGCATTTCAAGAGAATGCGTCCAACCACCACAGCACATTCCAAACGTTTGCTTGTGCCATGATGTCTTCATCGCATCTATAGTCTGTATTTTGGAGGCTTTGACAGGTTCGGGTCTTGTTAACCTTGGAGGAACTGCTCTTCCAAGGTTAGCTGATAGATAGATTGATAGATGCAAACTGCTCTTCCAAGGTTAGCTGATAGCTGATTGATAGATGCAAACCAATTCAGAGGCCTTAACCCCTAGCATCTCCTTTATCAAGCTCTAAGGCCGGACATCCCCTTGGCCCAATGGCCCTGCGGCCAGGGACCAAACAACTAAGGGGCTGCCCCAAGGCCACAGAGCCTACCGAAATTATTCAAACTCACCAACCCTACATATCCATCCTTGCTCATTCCTTCCCACAGAAACCACCACAGAGCTCTTGCTCACATTTTCCCATCAG
Source organism: Taxidea taxus jeffersonii (assembly GCA_003697995.1). Lineage (NCBI taxonomy): Eukaryota > Metazoa > Chordata > Mammalia > Carnivora > Mustelidae > Taxidea > Taxidea taxus. The sequence continues at coordinate 24,498 of ML102404.1, read as the reverse complement.
GCTTTTCACCTCCTGACTGAGCCTGGGGCTTCCCTGTGTGGCCAGTGGTATGGCATTCCCCCTTCTCTCAAGATCTGTGACCAGAACAAACTTTCTTTCCAGTGATGGTTATTTCCTTATCTGTGGGCCTTGCCATACCCAAATGATAAAACCTATACTGACCACAATATCATTTTGATCAACTTAAGTCACTTGGCCAAGTTCAAAGTCAAGGGGTGGAGGGTAAGTACTCTCTGTGTCCCAGCTTGGTAAGAGTGAATGCATATTTCTTTTAGAAGGGGGTGAAGGAAAAAAAAAAAAAAAGAAGGGGATGAAGGACTGGACCCTTCACCAGAGTGGCAACAGTGTGGATGTGCAATTCCATTAGGCAGGAGTGAGGAATTGTGAACAATAATTCAATCCACCTCGCCTCTATGTATTTATGTACATAAACTTAGATAAAAAATTGAGATATGCAACATGATTTCAGATATGTAAAACAGAAACTATGCAGAGAAAGAAGTCCTGAACGAAAAGCAGTAAAATGTTAATAGGGTATATCTTTGGGTGCTAGGGCTGTGGATGATTAAAATTATTCTTTCTTCCTCTGTTTTACAAATTGTCTCATGAGAATACATTCACTTTAAAATTGAAGATGTTCTATATTAACTAGAAGCTTCTAACGGAGTCTTCTAAGTATTAAACTAAAATTGCTTGAATATCTTCTGCTTAAGACCATGAACAGCAGGGGTAAAGGGGGATTGCCACCAATTCTACCTGTGAGGACAGAAACACTCCAGAACAAGGACTCAAGCGGGGTCTGACATGGACTGTCCTCTTTTTCTTTCCTATCTAAGCCGCAGTGCACAGATCCCCAGCACAGTCACCTGTTAGAAATACATACTTCCAGCCTTCTCCCCAGACCTACAGGATCAGATCTGCATTTCAAGGGGATTCTCCCGATGGTCTGCAAGCCCATGACACTTTGAGATGTGCCAACCTGTTTCACATCTCTTATAACAACGTCATTTAATGTCAACACATTTTAAATTCATGACTCAAAATGGTTGATGGGAATTATTATTATAAAATGAAAAACATCCAGGTAGTGAGATAGAGAGGCTAACAGACTGGCTGGCCCAAAGACCAAGTACTAATAATTTTCACACCATAAAGATAAATTATTCAATCTATAATATTTATTGCTTGCCAGTCTGCTGTGAGCCCCTGTTGCAGGCAGAATAGCATCTCCTCCCCACACTGTAACACAGAACTGTAATTCTGAGAGCTGTTAGTGAGATGTTAATGGGTGGCCCGCTGTATTTGTTCCCTACAGCTATTGTGATAAATCCCGCAAACTTGGTGCCTTATTGCAACACAAATTTTCTTTGCTTGCAGTTCTGGTGAAAAGCCTTAAATGGGCCCATCTGGGCTAAAATAGAGGTGTTGGCCAGGCTGTGTTCCCCTAGGGATTCTGGGGAAAGCTCTGTTTCCTTTGCCTTTCCAGCTTCTACAGGCTGCCCGCATTCCTTTGCCTCCTTCATCTTCAAGGTTGGCAATGGCCTGTAGTGTTTCTTATACTGCATCGCTCTTAAAACATTTTCCTTTGGGGGCACCTGGGTGGCTCAGTCGGTGAAACGTCTGCCTTCAGCGCAGGTCATGATCCTGGGGTTTGAGATGGAGCTCTGTGTCGGGCTCCCTGCTCATCAGGAAGCCTGCTTCTCCCTCTCCTTCTGCTGCTGCCCCTGCTTGAGTTCCCTGCCCCCTCCCATCAAATAAATAAATAAAATATTTAAAATATTTTTTCTTTGAATTCAGGTATAGTTGACATATGCTGTTATGTTAATTTCAGGCAAATGACATAACGATTCAACATCTATGTTAGGCTGTGCTCACCACAGTGTAGCTACCCACCTGTCACCCTACAACACTAGTACGATGTCATTGTCTATATTCCCTACGCTGTGTCTTTTATTCCCATGACTCACTCATTCTGTATCTGGAAGCCTGTATCCTCCACTCCCCTTCACTCATTTGACCATCCCCCACCTGCCCTCCCGCCTCTGGCAACCATCACTTTGTTCTCTGTATTTATAGGTCTGATTCTGCTTCTTGTTTATTCATTTGTTTTTCAAATTCCATGTGAAAGTGAAATCATATGGTATTTGTCTTTCTCAGTCTGACTTAATTCACTTAGCATTATATGCTAGGTCCAGCCATGTTGTCACAGACAGCGCGATCTCATCCTGGTTTATGATGGAGTGACATTCCCTTGTATGTGTATATAGATAGATAGATCTCAATCTTCTTTATTCATTCGTCTCTCGATGGACACTTAACATTGCTTATACTTGGCTACTGTAAATAATACTGCAATGAACATAGAGGTGCACCATATTGTTTGGATTTAATGTTTTTGTTTACTTTAGGTAAATGCCCAGTAGTGGAATTATTGAATTACGTAGTATTTTGGTTTTTAATTTTTTCAAAAAGATTCAGTTATTATTATTATTATTATTTTTGAGAAAAAGAGAGTGTGAACATGGGGGAGAAGGGGCAGAGAAAGAGGGAGAGAGAGAGTCTCAGTACACTCCCCACTGAGTAGGGGCCCAGTGCAGGGCTCGATCTCACGACCCTAAGATTATGACCTGAACTGAAGTCAAGAGTCAGCCTAACTGACTGAACCACCCAGGTGCCCCTCTGTTTTTAATTTTTTTGGGGAACCTGCTCTCCAGTGGCTACACCAATTTAGATTCCCAACAACAGGGCATGAGTGTTCCTGCTGTATCACTCTCATAATGACTCTTTTCTGCCACCCAATTCCACTTTTTAATAAAAAGACCTTTTTGATTACTTTGATCCTTCCTACACCATCCAGGATAACCTCGGTATTTTGAGGTCAGTTGATTAGCAACCTTAATTGCACCTGCTACCTTAATTCCCTTTACAGTGTAAGTTTCCATGGATTAGGACATGGACATCTTTGGGAGGCAATTACTCTGCCTGCCACACCCATGAAATAGAGGTTTGGTGGTCATATACATGTGCGAGCAATATTCCTTCTCAGAGCTCCGTGGTGTCCAGCAGCATAGCAAAGGCTGTGAGGAATCTTGAAGTAAGGAAAACTTCTTGACTAGCACATGTCGTGAGGCTGAGCCGGGGAAATCCAGGGAAATTCAGGGAAAATGAAAGAACTGGTTTCTGCCCTAAAGGAGTTGAAGAAAGCTTTTTACTTTTTAATCATCTATTGCAAATTAATCCCGAATTCATTAGTGCTGAGGGAATGCAGGGCAGAAGAGTGAGTGAGAACATCTGTAGAAACCAGAAGGCCTAATTACCAGGCCTCTATTCCATTAGGAAGCCACTGCCGAGTCCCGTGGTGGTTGTGGGCGGCTACGTTTATTTCCATTTTTACCAGTGACATATTGTGGCATTATGAATATTTTAAAAAATCTGTCCAGGTCACTTTCTTAATCTCTGTGACTGTTTCTTATATGTAAAGTTGCATGAACAGTATCCCTTTCATACACTATCACTGGGGGTTTTAATTAATGTTAAAATACTCCCTGGCATCTATATGCAGAAGGAGTTATTGAATTTCAGTGCCAAATATTATGATGGTAATGAGGACAACTCGCCAGTATTTCATTATGTGTGCAACTTTTTTCATTCATGTACTGTATAAATCGTCGGTGGCTGCCTACAGTATCATCTCTATAGCCAGAACCACCAGCTTCTTTTATCTTTCAGATATCTTATGTTGAAAACCAAGAAATATGAACTAGAGAAAGTTGTGTCTTGCAAAAAAAAAAAAAAAAATCCCAGAAGGCATTTGTTTTCTGTGGGGAGCATAATGATTGCCTATGATAGAAAAGCTTGAAAGGGCTCACTTGTTCCAAGATGTATTCATGCAGCAATTATTCTATTGATGACAACCTGTTTTTATGATAATATATTATAAGCTATTCTGAACCCACTCCACAAAGCATAGTGTGATGCTTGCAATCTTCCTCAGGACCTCTAAGATAGCCATTCACTTCCTTGACTGGAAAAAGCTAAGGAATATAGGCATTTTAAAAAAAAAGAGATAAAGAACAAATCACCTGGAATGTACAATGAACTAAAACTTGTCATTTTAAAGTGAAGGATGGTCAGAGAGAGGAATTGCTGGGCACTCTGACTTCGATCCAGATTGTCTTATTTATCTCAGTACAAATACGTCCTAGTGAGTCTTAGAATTGTGTATATGTGCTTGTGATTTCTGTCTGTCAAAAAAAAAAAAAAAAGAATTGTGTATATGGCCCAAAGGGAGGAGGTCCTAATTATTTTACAGTTTACCAAGAGCAAAAGAGGTTTCCCAATTCTGACCTTGAATTTGCCTTTGAGTCGCCAGAAGTCTTCAAGCAACTAGTCATGTGTCACGTGAGAACTGTTATTTAGGTTCTTAAGGCTCTCGTTGTGGAGGGTACGTAACACATTCATTTCACTTCAGAAACAGTTACTGTGGTTGTTCTACCTGGGTGAGCATACATGAAAAGAAAGCAGAAATACGTTTTAAGGGGCGCCTGGGTGGCTGAGTGGGTTAAAGCCTCTGCCTTCAGCTCAGGTCATGATCCCAGGGTCCTGGAATCGAGTCCCGCATCGGGCTCTCTGCTCAGCAGGGAGCCTGCTTCCCTTCCTCTCTCTGCCTACTTGTGATCTCTGTCAAATAAATAAGTAAAATTAAAAAAAAATCTGGATCTAAAAAAAAAAAAAGAAATACGTGTTAAAAGAAGACATGCTTCCTGATCTTACAGAGAGTAAACCTTATTCTTATTTCACTCAAGTTTGGTTACAACTTTAAACCGAAGATCTATCCACAGAGTAAAATGCCTGAGTAAAATGGACAGAGTAAAAATGCCTCATTGAAATGTGTATTTGATGTTGCTACCGGTAGTCACAGTTTCCAAAATTTACTAGTTATTATATGGAAGGTGATTTTAGTTCTCAAGAGTAGGACTCTCTTTTCTCCTACTTATTTTCCCTCTACTTCATTTTGCTTAGAAGATATAATTTGGGTAAATAATTTGAAGAGACAGGTAAATAAATGTTTGGCTGAGCAGCTGAGAACAAACAAGTTGATTAATATCCTGGTCTTCTGGGGGAAGCTGAGTAGCAAAAATACTTGATTACGTAAAATAAAACTTAAAGACAGGTGTAGAAGTCAATCTAGAGGAATATGGATAGAGAAAAGAAAACAAAACCAAGTGTGAGCTCACACTTCAGACACACCCGATGTGTAACACATGCAGGCGCTCATTCAGGCTAACTGGTGTACACACTCAGGTGAGGTGGGTCACACACATTTGGTTCTATATATTTCAGCGGCCCACGAAATGGGGGAAAGAATCTCTGATGAGAATCTCTTGAAGACAGAGAGAAGGCAGTTACTCAGTGGGCGTCTTGACTGTGCTTAACAATGAGGCAGGAGGAGAGAGTCAAACTCTGTCTCCATCCGTCTGCCTGTCATGCTGGATGGAAGGGTATGGGCTGCGTCTAGACTGCTGAATTCTCTGGAGTTAGGTGTGCCTAAGCTAGAACTCTATTGGTCTCTGAATTGGGCTGTTTCAAAGAACAGAACTTTAAAATCTACTTACCTCTGTGATTTTTAGAAAGGAGGAGAGTAGTGTAAGTGACTACCTGAAAACATCAGATGCTACAACATCATTTTATTTTTGGCTCTTTAAACACAACCCTGGGACTTTAAAACAGAATCCAGTGTGTTTTGTTAGAGATGTTTGCAACCAGTCACGACCAGCTGGCGCAGCAGAAAACAGAAAGTCATCAACAAAAGGAATTCTCAGTGAGAGCAAAGAGCTAAGGGAATGTCCTCACATGCTCACTGAGTCCTCTCAACACAATGTCAGTTGGACCAGATACACTTCAAAGTCCATTCTAAGACCCCAAGGTTAAGTAGGATAGTAATTTCTCCTCTAAACCTCCTGTGTATAAATATATAATTATTCTTTACCTGTCTATAGAGAAACCAAATTGCTCACAGCCCCAATTCCACTGATGGGAGGGGGTGGAGAACTAAACAAATCAAGTAACAACAAATCAACTAACTTTAAATTCTGAGTAATTAATCCAAAGACTAAATTCTAAACCAGAAGAAAATAAGATACTTTAAAATGGCAAAATTAAATTTGTTTGCTTTTTTTTCTTTCTCTCTCAATCTCTCTCTCTCTCTCTTTTTTTTTTTTTTTTTTTTGAGAGAGAGAAAGAGAGACACAAAGAGCTCACTAGTGAGCAGAGGTGATATTCAGTGCAGAGCCCAGTGAAGGGCTTGATCTCATGACCCTGAGATCATAACCTGAGCCAAAACCAAGAGTTGGAACCTTAACCTACTGAGCTACCCAGGTGCCCCTGATTTGTTTTTTTCTTACAGTTGAATATGAATCTACAATTACCTCAAAATAAAAAGTTAAATTAGAAAAAGCATAAAGAAAAAAAAGCAATAAAGATTCTATATCTAGTACCTGCGTCCCATACACACTTCCTAGTACCTAGAACCTGGCAGATAAAAAGCACTTAATTTTCTTGAATGAACAAATAAGATATGAATTTGAAACAAGGGAATGATTCAGAAATTGGTATTTATTTAAGATTCATAAATCTTAAAACTTCCAGGAGAGGTAGAAACTTTTCCTTTTCTATTTTCTACAAATATTTTAAAGTCTCTTCCCCTCTCTGCCATAATATTGGTTCATTCTTCTAAGTTTGTGGATGGACCGTGGGAAGATGGTTAGAATGTGCTTGAGACCACAAATCACTCACAGAAGCTAATTAGATTTCCATTTTTCCAAAGAAATTTTATTCAGTCTAGTCCTTCCTTACTCATTGATGATCGTAGTTTCGTGAATTTCTTCTTGCTTTGACACACTTGAGATCTGGGTCTTTGCTGGCACAGAGCAGAGCACCATGCGAACCCACTCCAAACGTCCATCTCGAACCCAGGTTCCTGTTTTATGTCATCTAGCACCTGGTGAGGCTTTGGGAGATGAGTATTATTTGGGGGAAGCAGGGTCATACCTTTGACCGGCTTACTGGTGGGATTACCTGTGGGGACTCTCTGCGTTTATCCCTCTAAGTAGGGAAATAGTCTTGTTGCCAAGGAGACAATCATCAGCTGGGGTACAGAAAAAAACCAGGTCCCTGAGAACTCATCCTGGTGAGCAGGGGTGTGTCCACCCGTACGACTCTGAGGCCAGGACAGTCTATTTTTCAAGTCATGAAAGAGCTGACTGGATTAATGATCAATTTATGCTTCTGAGGGAATCGGTATAAAACCATATTCAATAGTCACAGGGACGAGTGAGGGGCCTGCCAGTGTGTTGTACAACTGAGGCAGCAGCTCCCTCTAGTGGCCAGAGCCTGAGCGACAGAATGAAGCAAAAGGGCCTCTTGGAAATTGCACAAATCAAAGCTAAAAATCCACCACCAACAAAATAGTCTTCTTTTTTGAGTTAGGTCCCAAACTAGCAGCATCTGATGTTCATCTGATGTACATCTTCAAGGCTTATAAAATAAGCCAGGCTTTATAGGTGCCAAGAGGTGATGGTGAGGGCGTGTGAGGTTATGGTCCGTAAACAGTGAATCTGTTGCAAAACTCTCTAGAGAGGCCTGATTGCCTTTGAAGCTTCTCCTTCCGCCCGGCCTGCTTTATCCCCTGCGCTGTCAGACCTCCCAGTTCTCCCCAGTGAGTGCAGCCCAACACAGGCACGTTAAGAATTCAGTGCATTTGCCCTCACAGAGATCTGTGACCTGGTATCAGGCTCGTATTTCTCTATGAAATTAAGTCAGTTAGATTCCCTTTCCCAACGGAAATACATTCCAAGCCCCATTCTTTAAATGCAGAATTAAAGGCCATTAAATGTTAAGCATCACGGAGAGGTTAACATTGGTTAGGGCAATAAGCCTGCCCAGCTCAGCCCAGCTCAGCTCGTAGCTTAGAACCCTTGTCTCTGGGGCCCGGGGGCTGGGTGGCTTGGTCAGTTGAGCAGACTCTTGGTTTTGGCTCAGGTCCTGATCTCAGGATCATGGGATATTGTCATTGTATTAGAGATGTTGATTAAAGTAGAGACTCCTTCCTAGTTTGGGTATTTTTCAAAAAAAATTAATTAAAGTAATTAGACTTTAAAAGTTACAAGCAGGGGCACCCACCTGGGTGGCTCAGTTAATTAAGCGTCTGCCTTCAGCTCTGGTCATGATCCTGGGGTCCTGGGATTGATGAGCCCTGCTCCGTGGGTAGGCTGCTTCTCCCTCCGCCTCTACAGCTCCCTCTGCTGCACCCCTGTTCGTGCACTTGTGCTCTGTCAAATATATCAATTAAAAAAAAAATCTTTAAAAAAAAGTTGCAAGCAAAGACAAACTTTTAAGAATTAAATGCCTAAGAAAAATGTATGTGCTGTACTTAATATTATTTAACTTCAAAGCTTGATAATATAATTAGTTGAATAATATTTTATTACTCATTTAAAGGTTACTTTGGTGTCAAAATCCAGGAAACTACATGACTTTGAGGATTTGGTCTTGCAAAGTGGTTAGACTTCTGTAGGCTCTGCTGTGAAAGAAACATTTTCTTCTTATTCTCTCTGATACCTACTTTTTAAAGGTGCCTTTACATTGGGAAGAAGGCAGACACACCTACAGATCAAATTTTAAAATTCTGACAACCTATCAGAGTATCTGGCACATGATAGGTATTCAATAAATTCACTTCTCTTATTTCCATTCTCCTTTCTGAATCTAAGAGCCTAGAAGCTACCCTGGTTTATTTCCCCAAATTAGATGAAAATATTTTTCTTTCTTCCTCCCTCCCACCCTGCCTTTCTTCCTACCTCTGTCCCTCTTGGAAGAACGACCTCCTCCTCTCCTTCTCTCATGCTGGGTATATTTAAAACCTGCTTAGAAAAATTAGTCATCACTAATAAGCCTTGGGTATTCATTACTTCTAGCAAGCCCTCAATCAGGAAGTATTTAGACCTAGCATGTGCGAGGTATGGTGCTCAGATCTGCTGGAGAAAAGAACAGTAACAAAAACTGTAAGACTAAGTGGAAATAGTAACTGGCTTGTGTAACAAATGAGCTCTACAGTTCTTTGAGAAATGATATTCCGGTATTCAAGTTCTCCATCCCTTTCACTGGCTGCTCCATTCTAAGTAGAAATTGGTTTTAATTGATTCCATCATAATGTCCCCATTATCTTCTTTCTTTTTGTAAGTATTTGGCTTAAGCGGGCTAATATAGGATAATGTATTTTTACTTTTTCTGATGCTGTTGGACGGGAAGAGGGAAAAATCAATCCTGACATTTGGATTCCCAGCTGTTACGTAATAGACACACACACAACACACACACACACACACACACACATGCAACCTGAAAGTCTTTGAACAGAAGAATATTTGTTTTGAGCCTCTCATTCCAAATGTCCTCCTTATATGTGTCATTAAAAAAACCAAAACTCATGGTTTTGGGGAAATCATCTTAATTTTAAATATACTTTTCGAGATATCTTCTTACCTTTCTGCTTCTCTTTCTCCCTTTCTCTCTCTCTCTCTCTCATACACACACACACACACACACACACACACGCACCCTCTTAAAAAATCATTTAATTTCATACCCTTGCATTGGGACGAGTTCGGTAGCAAGCTTGGGGACAGAGTAGAAGAATGGCCACTTAGCCTAAGAAACCAGGTTGCAGCTTTCCTCTACCAAGAAACAATCGTACATAGATGAGAAATACTGAACAATTCTGACAGTAATCTAATGTTATCCACTTAAAAGTCATCTGACAGTTTTAAATATGGAGATTTTAATTTCTCATCCACATCAATGGATATTAACACTTCTACAATTCCTTATGACTATGTCAGTTTTGATGCGTATAATGCCTTTCTAAAGTGAAACTCAGCAGAAAAATCTCCATAATAATCAGGAAGTTTGGATGAAACAAAATTACCTTTTTTTTTTTTTATAACAACTGAACAGCTTCTTAAATCATCAACACGTTCCTTCACTTTTACCCTTGGTTCCAGCTCTAGCTCGAATCTGCAAGTACTTCCTTGCCTAACTCTAGAAGCACTGCCTTGCAGTTTGAAGGTAAGAGCTCAGGAGCATTGTGTTCCTCCAGAGCCAGTGTGTTTCTCAAGGGATTTGCTCAAAGTCCTGTGGCCAACTGGGTTGGAGCAGGCAGGGCCTAGAATCCCTGCCTGGGACACTCGAGCCAATCTTCATGCTGAGCTGTTCCCTCAGTACCCAAGGACTCAAGCCTTCCCCAGTTTTTCCTCTGAGATTCATTCAATATTGTAAAAGACACACATGTGTGGAAAGGGAATGTGCTTCATTATTAGAGCAGGAATGATGAATCCTACCCTTTGGTTCTCGGGCACAGAAATAGAATTCTCCAACACAGACATAAATAAGACATTAATGTGATGGTTTAGTGTTGAGCACAGTGCACATTATACTCTCTGTAATAAATTGTACTAATAGGAACAGGAAACTTTGCTGCAAGAACCAAACCAGACAAAAGAATGGTGAGTCTTCAGTAAGAAAACAGTAAGTCATTTACTTAAGGTACTCGTAATTAAAACTTTGTATTATTTTCTGTTTACTTAAAGTTATTACATGAGCAGAACAACAAAATTCTGTAATTTGCTCCTGATCCTTACCTGTTCCTAGAAGGCTAACAACCTACTGTGTTAGAGAAAAACACTGTATAAATATGTTCCTTCTTCCATTTTATTTCCATAAGTAGCAGTTCAGTAATTTCCCTTGTATCTTATTCAGACAACTGAAAATTCACGTGTAGTATTGAATACCTCTCTTCTGAAAACATAAATGACTTGACTTCCTTTGCTAACTTTTTCAATTCTCCAAAAATTGAGGAAACCATAAGGGATTGGTTTCCTGAAACTCAATTCTACGCAACAAGAGAGTTAGTATGGGACGAGATTTCTGAAGGGAGGATTAGCTGGTTCTATCTACATTTTGTGCTTTGCTTTAGGAAATAGTCACCCAAAGCAGAGAAATCAGAAAGCGAATATTCATGGATAAAAGCATGCCAAGGACCAGTAAATGATGTTGCAAAGGCTTAAGGAGAATGGCTTAAGGAGAATGATTGAGGATTTGTTTAAAAGTGTTAGCATACAGTTAAGAGTATGTCACCCTCGAAATCTCTCAGGCCAGAAATACAGGAAGTTATGGGGGAAGAACTGAAGACAATTCAGAGCAGTCTTCATGGAGGGAAAATTCCAGTTTGCTCTCACGAGTAGACCTTCAGCTGGAACTCAACACCCTCTTTCGAAAAGGTTTCAGATGCAAACTGGTTGGATGGAACATGTGGGAAATCCCAGAAATGTCATTCTTATGGGTGCTTCCTAGAAGTTGTATCAAACATAATTGTTCCAATGTTGTCGAATGTTAAAAACAGAAGAAAGTTCATTCTACTTAGTCTCTTATTCCCACTTTACCAAAATATCATACATACCATTATTTCCATATTTCTGACCATTCAAATCACAAGCATTAATGAAGTGTGTACTCTATGCATTTGCTAACTGTGATGGACGTTTGGGTGGAGAGAGATATAATGCCCCCCTGCCTTTCCCAACATTAAAACCATTGTGCTCTTCCTCACTTCTCTGATCTGACTCCTTACATCACTCTTCCCCTCCTTACTGCTTGTTAACTCTTATGTCTTTTAAAACCTCTGCTTGAGGGGCACCTAGGTGGCTCAGTGGGTGAAACAACCAACTCTTGATTCCAGCTCAGGTCATGACCTCAGGGTTATGGGACAGAGCCCAGCATGGGGCTGTGTGTTCAGTGCGGAGTCAGCTTGAGGATTCTCTCTCTCCCTCTCCCTTTGTCCCTTACCCTGTTTGCACTCTCTCTCTCTAAAATAAATAAATCAATCTTAAAAAAAATAAATAAAACCTCCACTTGAATTTCATCTTCTCCAACATGTTTATCCAAATTCAGCCAAACTGACTTAGCCCCCATCTGTGTTTCCAGAGACATATGCCCATGTTGCGTATTAGGACATTTTTAACGCTGTATTATACGTATTTGTCTCTATTCTCTACCTCCATTAGGTGGTTAGATCATGTCTGGGTTGTCTCTGAAACCATCTATGATGCAAGGTCTCATAAAAAATTTGATGACTGTTTGTCTTTGAGGAGCTTACTGTCCAGAAGAGAACATATATAAGACAACCAAAAATCATAAGAGGCAATAATTAATATGTTAGTTCATTCAACACATTTTTATTAATTGCCTCTTTTGGCCTAGGGATAGAAGTGAATGAAACTGGTCTGGGAAATTCTGCCTTCATAGAATTTAAAGTCTGGGTTTAGAGATAGCTATTAAGCACTAAATTATACAGATGATCTGTAAGTAGTTCAACAGTAAAGAAGTATAAGTTGCCAGGAGAATGAAGACTGGGCATAGGGAACACCACGTTCAAATGCCCTGAGGTGATACAAGCTTGGTGTTCGGAGAAACTCAGGGGAGACTGATGTCCTTGATGTGGGAATGGAAGGAAGAGATTGGCAAGAGATTAGTTTGTGGAATTGGGCAAGGGCTGGATGTAGGGGCCTTTCAGTCATGCAAAAATGTCTGGAATTTATTTGAAAATCACTAGAAAATTACTCAAGGGTATCATGTGCTTCATGATCACATGCAACATGATAAAAAAAAATTTTTTAAGAAAAATTTTTCCAGCTGCATGTTGAATATTGCATGTGGAGAGATAAGTTAGCTGCGTGAACAGTGATGGTAACTTATGATGGTGTGATGTCAGTTGTAATGCAGACTAGTGGATGACTCTGGTGGACCTTTTGGAGCAAGATTTCACAATACGGGAGATCAGTTGGGTCTACGTGTATGCACTTGTGTGTATGTTGTGGGGGTGGGTACATGGTGTTGGCTAAGTGGTGTAAGCATGAGGAAGAAGAAAACGTCCAAGATGACTCCCAGGTCTCTTAACTAGCAACTCTGTGAATGACAGCATGTTTTTAAATGCCTATGTGGAAAAATTTAAGAAACCGAGGGCTGCCAGCCCCAACCTCCCCCATCAACCTTTTCAATCTGAAATTCCTATAGAGTATTCAGGTGCCTTCTATAAAAAGGCAAGAGACCCTGGTGATGGTGGTGATAGCGAATTTTTAAAAACAGGGTCGGTAGGGACTGTTGGGACACCAACTTCTAGCAAGGAATGAGCCTTAAGTGCATGCGACTTGTGGGGGGAGGGACTCTTGGAGCAGGTGTTGAGAGGCTGCATGGAGGCCTGGGGAAAGAGGCCCAAGGCGGGCCTTTCTGGTTGGCATGTGTAATAATTTTGCTGAAGAATGGGGTGGCCCTAAAAAGGATGTATCTTACTGTCTCCAGAGAAATGGACTCAGCCACTGTGTAATTGCAATTCAAATCTATTCTCCTGTGCTCTCAGCTGAGCTCTTTCCCATCATGACAATCTTTTCCAAACTTAAAGAATCTCTTTGGGCTTCACTGTCCCTGTTATACGATTTCCTGCAACTTCCCCTGAAATATCTAATTCCTATGCCCATAATGTATTGTCTGTGACTCAGCCCCTCTTGCTAATTAACGTAATAGATTTTAAAGTGTTTCAAAAAGTTTTAGCTTTCTGCCACCCCCGCCCTCCATTTCCCTCCATCCCACACATTGAACTAAATATAAACCAGCTCATCTAAGACCCGTGAATTCCTCTATAAAATGCACAAGATGGCAGTAGAGGAACTCCTTCAGGGCAGTTGGAAGAGCTGTGCAAGGGGAATGCATATGAAAAACTTCAGCTCCCTACTTCAGTCAACTTCCAGCTCCCTACTGTTACCTGAATTAAAGGCAGAGAGACTATAAAAGAGAAAAAGCAGCACAGTTAGCTCAATGCTGCTTCATCAGTTCAGTCTGCTTGGTATTCATATCACACAGGGAAAATGTTTTCCAAGTTCACTTGTCTCTTGTTTAATGAAGTAAATGCATTTCTGTTTTCTTTTTAAGCCATAAAATTAATTTTCATTAAATAAACCCTATTCTTTCCTTATTGAATTTCATTACTACATTGGAGGGATAGTCGTTTAGAAAAAAAAAAAACTGTTCATGAATATTATTAAATCATGGGAATGCAGCAAATCTTTTGAAATAGCTAATTTAAAGGAAAATAATAATCTGCCAAAAAACACAGACAATAGTATAAGAAGTACTTACAAATATTTCTAAAATATCAATAACATTGGGCTATATTCCAAGTAAGTAAAAAAAAAGAAAACCGTTAAGAAAGAAAATATGGTACAATGCCAGGTTCTTTACAGGAAATGACCAAACTTACATGGCTATTCACTTCTTAAATCTTTAGTAGATGTTTAGTTCAATTTTCCACAGCCTTGAACTGCCTTATTCCCTTTTAAACTGTATATTAAGTGTAATTCATTAAAAAAAATTTTTTTTTCAGTATATGAACTTAGGCTCTTTCCAGCTATTAGCTCATGATGGCTCTTCAATGTCCAAAGTAAGGTTGTATTTATTCACCGTATGGTACATGTTTCTTACTGAGTGAGGACATTTTTCCTAATATTTGCATAATGTGGCACAGTACACAGAAAGCTTTTTGTCACATATGTTATCACATTTAATCTTATAATAATATGTTTTATAGGGATTATTAATATCCCCAATTTACAGATGAGAAGAACAAAGGACATCGTAGAAGCTATGTAACTTGTCCAAGGTCATCCACATTTTAAGTGTCAGAACTTTGACACGAACCTAAGTTTTTTGATTCAAAATAATAGGATCTTTCCACTACCATGCACTGAATCTCAAACAATTAGCATACTCAAAAAAATTATGTTCATTTACCAAACCAAACCAAAACCGAACAGACATACGGAGACAAAAAAACAATGGCACACTACAGGTGGCCCATTGAAGACAGATAGGGAACAAATTGAGGAAGGCTTTATAAAGCAAGGAAGAGGAACTTTAAGAGCAATGGGAAGCCACTGAAGGGTTTTAAGACAAGGCGTGACATGATTTGCATTTTATTGTTGTTATTATTATTTTTTAAGATTTTATTTATTTATTTGACAGACAGAGATCACAAACAGGTAGAGAGAGAGGAGGAAGCAGGCTTCCTGCTGATCAGAGAGCCCGATGCGGGGCTTGATGCGGGGCTCGATTCCAGAATGCTGGGATCATGAAGGCAGAGGCTTTAACCCACTGAGCCACCCAGGTGCCCCACGATTTTCCTTTTATAAAAGACAACTCCAGGTACAGTGGAAGAAGGAGTTTGGAGGCAGCAAGAATGGCCTTGGGGAGGTGGGTGAGGCAGCTTGGCCAGCAGTTCTGGAGAAAGAAGTTGTTTTGGGTGGTGGCCATGGGCATCATGAAAAATGGGCAGATCTGAAAGATATTCAGGTGTTAGGAAGAATGGCCTTGATGGTTGACTATAGACTGGGGATAAAGGAAAGGACAGCATCAAGGATAAATTTTAGGATAAGCACCTGGGTGGTTAGAGATGGTATTTACTGAAACAGAAAATACTGAAAGAACATCTGAATTTTCCCTGAAATGTTATTTGACTACCATTTAATTAATCAATAAAAATTCTTGTTAAGAGAATTTCTTTTATAGTTTAAATTGAAGATCAGAAAGGCTTGTACTTCTTTGCCTGAAAAATTCTTTCTCTTTTCTGTCCCCATTCTACAAACTAACCCTAATCTGTCTCCTTCAAGAAACCCTGTTCAGTTTTCCCAGCTGGAAACCTGTCCTTTGTTGTCCCATGGCATCCTGTCTGAACCTCTGGCTTAGCTACTGCCACACTCTACCTTTACTTTGGTGTTTGTAACTATTGACTTAACCAGACTATAATTCTCTTGCATAGTGTTGGAATAAATACAGACTGAATAAATATTTGAATTAATAGATTTAAAGTTCCACTTTCCTTCCATTTTACAGTAAGTAAAATGGTCTGCTGACTTAGAAAGGGGAAATTCAACATTATAAACAAGAAACTTAAGCCAAAATGGGAAAAGCAGGGGATTAGGAGACCCTTGGAGCTCTGATCTAAAAGAATTTAAGTTCTAGCTCTAGACACTTTATAGACCAGTTTAAAGACATCACACGTGATCTCAGAACTATGAGTGACAATCTTTTAGAAATCATAGAGCATGCCAGTAGCCCCAAATTAAAATATAAATGGGAGAAGGCTAAAATTTTAATGAGAAAAAGAATGTTAGGCTCCAGAAATAAGAAGTTACTAATTTTTATTTAAATCACAGAACAATAAATTGATTTTCCATTTATTTATTCTATAAAAATCTACTGACTAGCGATGATATAAAC
This sequence comes from Taxidea taxus jeffersonii, assembly GCA_003697995.1. Lineage (NCBI taxonomy): Eukaryota > Metazoa > Chordata > Mammalia > Carnivora > Mustelidae > Taxidea > Taxidea taxus. The sequence goes on along the minus strand of ML102404.1, from coordinate 8,115 downwards.
ATGAAAAAGAAGGAACACACAATCTTTGAAGGAGAACCAGAGGCTTGAAAAAATAGATATAATATGATGTAACCTGTGTTCTAACAGAGGTATGCCCAGAGGTATACTCTGCTATAGTAAAACCAATGAAGCCCACTCTGCTATAGTAAAACCAATGAAAGAAGAATTAATTCTGTCTGAGTATGTGGTCAGGGATAGCCATAGACAGGAAGTGACATTTGAGTTGCCCTTCAAATAATGAATAGGAATTCCCCAGTAGTCAAATAAGAAGGAACATCACACGTATGCAGAAATGCATAATCAAATTATGAGAGAATTGCAATGCCTGTCTGAGTAGGTGGAACAGAGCATGTGTGGGAGAAAACGACATGGAGTAAACCCAGAAAGGTGGGCTAGAACTGAGATAGAGAAGGCCTGGCCTAGAAGTCACAGTAAGAGACCGCAGCTTGATCATACAGAAAATTTTAGAGCTCATTTAAAAAGCACCTGGTTTACAAAGTTACAGGAAAAAAACTGCAGTGATGAGAAAGAATATAGTGATATGGGTGGGAACCCACAGTATCTGGCACAGAGGGATGTCCAATAAATACTGAATGAATAAACATAGGTTCATAAAGAAGTTTTTCAATAATAAGATTTATAATCTTGATGATAGAAAATACATGAAAAGCAATAGTTTTTCTTTATACCAGAAGTGAACAACTGAAAACCATATGGAAATGATGTCCTTTACAATAGCAACAAAACATAAACTTATAAGAAAGGAATGAGAACCTACAGTAGTAAACAAAATATTAAGAAGTGATATAGAAGATCACTTAAATATTTAGAAAAACATACTGTGTCACTGGATGAAAATATTTGGTATTTAAAAGAGATCAAATGCTTACAATTTGTTTAGTATTTAAATGTTATTTCAGTGAAAATCACAATGACATTTTTTTTTTTTGCAGAAAAAGTAAAGAGTTTAAACTTCTTTTGGAGGAGGATTACAATGATGATATATAGTCAATTTTGTACACAACAACAGCAGCAACAAAAATCACTAATGAGGAAGTCATTTCTTTCTTGACATCAAAAGATGCTACAAAGCTACAAAATAGAAATTGTGGTACCAGAAGAAAATCAGACACAGAGATCATTGGAAAGTCATAAAGAAGGCAGAAATAAAGTTATATAAATAAGATCATGGAAAATTAGAATGAATTTGAATGTACAAGTGAAATGAAAGTAAATTGAAGTGAAAATGGCTTATTTAAATCACTCTGGCAAACTTTGTTAGCCACAATAGAAGATTACTTACCCAAGCATCTAAATAGAAAAATTCATAAAATAGACATCTTAAATGTGATCACTGGTTTTAAGATAATTCCATTGTTCTTATTGAAGAAAGCCTTGAAATAAGAATTATGGAGTTGAAAAAAAACTGGTTGATGATTTTACAGAATGTACAATTTGTGATGGTTCTTGGTAGCTACCCGTTTTAGCAACTATCTTAATTTATTGAAATTCAATTATGTAAATACTTACAAGCAATGTACCAATTTTAAAAGTATGCATCCTTCTGGGTATTATTAATTCAGAACAATGACTTGACTTCATGAATATATCTTGTTCTGCTCTATTTGGAGCAAGTGAGATCCACACTGGACTTCATAAAGATATTGCAATAAAAGGGCAGAGAATATCAGATCATATAAAAAGGAAGATCCAACTTTACACTATTTACAGGGAATCATATTTTAAATGTAAAGTAGGTATAAGGATTATACATAAGGATTATCTATAAGGATCATGCATAAGGATTATATATAAAGTATAAAGTATAGAAGTAAAGGATTGAAAAAATTAAAAGGATTGAAAAAAGTAAAAGGATTGAAAAAATATACCATGAAAATACTAATATAAAGAAACTGGAGTGGCTATATTAACATCACACAAAATAGACTTCAGAAAAAGGAATACAACCATAGATAATAAAGGCAGACAATAGAGAAAATCAATATAACTGATATACCTGTAGCTAGTCTGGTCAAGAATAAAAGAGGAAAGTCATAAATTATCAATGTAAGAAACAAAAGAGGAACTTTCACTATAGATCCTACAGACATTAATATAATAAGAAGAAAATAGTTTAAGTAAAGTTTTGACAATAAATTTGACAACTTAGGTAAAATGGACAATTCCTTGAAAGACACAAATTGCTGAAATAGACTCAAGAAGAAGTTGAAAACCTCAGCAGCTTTTTATTCTATTTCTATTCTATTTTATTCAACTTCTATTTTAAAAACTGAATTTATACTTAAAAATCTTCCCACAAACAATTATCCAGCCAATATAGCTTCACTGGTCAATTCTGCCACATATTTAAGGGACGAAAATTACCAGTGCTATGTGAATTCTTTCAGATGAAAAATAGAAATAGTTCATAACTCATTTTTATGAGGCCAGGATAGAATGATACCATGTTTATCCATTAGAAGCCTCAACATTGTGAAAATAAGAGTTCTTTCCAAATTAACCTATAGATTTCATTTAATGCCAATAAAAATTAGAGCTGGTTGCTTTTTTGGGGGGGGTAAAAACTGAAGAATTCATACCAAGAATTATATGGAAATACAGAGGACCCAGAGAGAGAGAGTGTGGCGAAAGTGGGGCAGAGGGGGAGAGGGAGAGAGAATCTCAAGAGGTTCCATGTCCAGTACAGAGCCTGAGGTAGAGCTCAATCTCACAACCCTGAGATCATGACATGAGCCCAAGCTAAGATTTTGGGTGCTTAACCAACCCAGGAACCACCAGGACCTGGAATATTTAAAGCAATTTTAACCAAGAGGAGCAAAGTTGGAGGACTTCCAACTTACTGAAGCTACAGTAAACAAGACAGTGTAGATTTGTCTAAGGAGAGAGGTATAGGTCAATGAATAGAATAGTGAGTTGAGAAATACACTCAGACATATGGCCGTAGATTTTCTATAAAAGTGCCGTAGTAATTCCATGAGGGAAAGCATGGCCATATTGCTGGAACAACTGTTTATCTTCATTAAAGAATGAACCTTGACTCATCTCATTTTTTTCATGTAAATTAACTCAAAATGCATCACAGAGGTACCTATAAAAACTAGAGCCATAGAGCTTAGAGAGAGCAGGCATTCACAATGTTGGCACAGAAAGATTTCTTAGACAGGACACAATCCAAATAAATAATTGATGGGAGCAATGGGAATCTGGACTTTACAACAATGGAAAACTTCTGTTATTGGAAAGCCATCTTTAAGAAAATGAACAAGTCAGTCAGACTGGGAGAAAATATTGGCTATATATCTGATAAAGGACGTGTACACAGAATGTGTAAAGAAATCTTATATCATAAAAAGAACAAGAAAAAATCAGTAAAATCTGTAAAAATAGGCAAAAGAGAACAGAGGCTTCATAAAATAATGGATATAAATGGTCATTAGGCCCATGGAGAGGGAGTCAGCACTGTTCGTCATCGGGGAAATGGGAATTAAACATACAGTCTGATGTCACCACACATACTCGCCTCCTAAGACCGAGAAGACTAACCATAGCAAATGTGAGTACACTTGCAGGATCACTGGAACTTTCATCCTTTGCTGGTTGGAATGTTAAAAGTTACAACCAGCTTGGAAAACAGTTTGGAAATTTCTTACAAAGTTAAATGTATGCTCATCAAATGACTCATCATTTCCATTTCAGGCATTTATCCAATAAAAATAAAAACAGATGTTAACAGAAAGACTTGTACACATACTTCCCTGACAGCTCCTTTCATAATAACCCCAAACTAAAACAACTCCAATGTGGTCAAATGGATGCATTTTGATATATTTGCACATGATACTGCTCAGCACCAACATGGATGAATCTCAAAAATCTAACGCCAGATGCCAGACACAAAACAGTGGGTCCTATGTAATTCCATATGATCAATAATAACAGAAAGCAGATAAAAGTGTTTCCTGGGGATGAATGGATTTTGCAGCAAAGAGATGTGCAAGAGGTTTTCTGGTGATTCAGATATTCGATCTTGATTCGATACATTGATGTATGTGTCTTTCAAAAAGCATCAAATTATGCCCTCCAATTTGATGCACTTTATTGCATGAAAACTGTTATCTTGATGAAGTTTTTTTTTTAGGTAAATGCATCTTTACAAGTGGGGAACATCTTTGGCACAACTTCGAAAGACAAAAGGTTATTCTGACTTTATATATAAAATCATTTAAATAAATAAGAAAAAGATTAAGAGGCAAGAGATAAGTGGTAAAAGGTCATGTAGAAGAAAGGAATTCACAGAAGTTGGAACACGAATGAGTAGTAAGTTTACAAAAATATCCAAGTAGAAGAAAGGAATTCACAGAGGATGGAACATGAATGAGTAGTAGGTTTACAAAAATATCCAAGTTGTTTAATAATCAAATAAGTGAAAATTAAAGTAATTAAAATATTTTGCCTTGTAAATTGCTAATAGTGCTAGAAAGAGTTTGGTGTTGGTTCTCTGTTGGCAAGACTGTGAATGAGTAGAACTACATTAAAGGAAACTATAAGTACATACTATGAAACTTATGATTTTTCATACTTATGCTCCATTAATTCAAATTTTAGGACTCCATGCAAAGGAAACTCTCAAAAATACCATAGATAAAGTTTTAAGTAAAATAAATTGACTCCAGACATACAAATGGTTAACAGACATATGAAAAAATGCTCAATATCACTCGACATCAGGGAAATACAAATCAAAACCACAATGAGATGCCAACTCACACAGTCAGAATGGCTAAAATTAACAAGTCAGGAAACAATAGACATTGGTGAGGATGTAGAGAAAAGGGAACCCTCCTACACTGTTGGTGGGAATGCAAGCTGGTATAGCTACTCTGGCAAACAGCATGGAGGTTTCTCAAAAAATTAAAAAAAGAGAAAGGAAACATTGACTAGGTCCTGAGAGGCAAGATGGCAGAGGAATAGCGGACTGAAATGACATCAGATCCCAGGAGTTCAGCTAGATAGGCAGCAAACCATTCTGAACACCTACAAACTCAACAAGAGATAGAAGAGAAGAAGAGCAGCAATTCTAGAAACAGAAAATCGACCATTTTGTGGAAGGTAGGACATGCAGAGAAGTGAATCCAAAGCAATGGGAAGATAGACTGCGGGGGAAGGGGGGCAGCTCTCAGCAAGTGGTAGAGCAGCCGAGCACAAAATCAGAACTTTTAGAAGTTGGCTCCACTGAGGGACATTGTTCCAGAGGCTAAGTGGGGGTGGAGCCCTTGCAGAGACAGTGTGGTCTCAAGTCCCGCGAGGTCACAGAAAGACCAGGGATGTCTGAGTGCAGCAGAGCTGCCAGCTATTGGAGCAGGGAAGCCGGCAGCAGAGACGGGGCTGAGGAGGGAGCTCTCAGATCGGGGTTACCTTAAATCATGATCCAAGGCACAGTTGGACCACTGCTCTTTAAGCATGGACCCCCACAAGTGGCAGATCTGGGGAGACTTACTTTCCTCCTCCAGGAGGAGCAGCACAGCAGGAATCTGCTGGGTTTGGAGACTCCAAATGGGGTGGTGCGCCAGAGATAGGAACTCTCGGTCACCGATTGGTGAGCTCAGAGTGTGCCTAGAGACCAGGAAGATGGGAGGGATTGATTGCTTTTCTCCAAGGGTGCACTGAGGAGTGGGGCCCCGAGCTCTCAGCTCCTCCAGGCCAGAGATTGGGAGGCCGCCATCTTCAGTCCCGTCCTCCAGAGCTCTATGGAAAGCATTCAGAGAACAAAAGCTACCAACAGCAAACTGAGGAGATTACTTAGCCCGGTCCCTGGTAAGGATGATGCAATTCCACCTTGGGCAAAAAGACATTTGAGAATCACTGCAAAACAGGCCCCTCCCTTGAAGATCCGTAAGAACATCCAGCCAAGATGAAGCTTGAGAACAGTGGAGCTCCAGACCTAGGGGAAAGCAACACATAGAATTCATGTCTTTTTCCCCATGATCCTTTAGTCTTTCAAAGTTAAATTTTATTTTTTCTTATTCTATTTTTTTAACTTAAAAAATTTTTTTAAACTTTTCATCTTTCCTCTTTCAATGTTTTTTTTTTCTTTAAGCTTTTTTATTTAAACATATAATGTAACCCCACCACCCTTTCCCAACCCCTCTCCCCCCCACCCCCCCCCAGTTGGTTTTATGACATTAAGAGTCTCTTTTGGTTTGTCTTCCTCCTGATCCCATCTTGTTTCATTTTTTCTTTTCCTACCACCTTAACCCCCACCCCCATTGCATCTCCACTCCTCATATCAGGGAGATCATGTGATAGTTGTCTTTCTCCAGTTGACTTATTTCGCTAAGCATAATACGCTCTAGTTCCATCCATGTCGTCGCAAATGGTAAGATTTCATTTCTTTTGATGGCTGCATAGTATTCCATTGTATATATATATATATATATACCACCTCTTCTTTATCCATTCATCTGTTGATGGACATCTAGGTTCTTTCCATAACTTGGCTATTGTGGACATTGCTGCTATAAACAATCGGGTACACGTGCCCCTTCGGATCACTACGTTTGTATCTTTAGGGTAGATACCCAGTACTGCAATTGCTGGGTCATAAGGTAGTTCTATTTTCAATTTTTTGAGGAACCTCCATGCTGTTTTCCAGAGTGGTTGCACCAGCTTGCATTCCCACCAATAGTGTAGGAGGGTTCCCCTTTCTCCACATCCTCGCCAGCATCTGTCATTTCCTAAATTCTTAATCTTAGCCATTCTGACTGGTGTGAGGTGGTATCTCATTGTGGTTTTGATTTGTATTTCCCTGATGCCCAGTGATGTGGAGCACTTTTTCATGTGTCTGTTGGCCATCTGGATGTCTTCTTTGCAGAAATGTCTGTTCATGTCCTCTGCCCATTTCTTGATTGGATTATTTGCTCTTTGGGTGTTGAGTTTGCTAAGCTCTTTATAGATTTTGGATATTAGCCCTTTATCTGATATGTTGTTTGCAAATATCTTCTCCCATTCTGTCAGTTGTCTTTTGGTTTTGTTGACTGTTTCCTTTGCTGTGGAAAAGCTTTTGATCTTGATGAAGTCCCAATAGTTCATTTTTTCCCTTGCTTCCCCTGCCTTTGGCGTTGTTCTTAGGAAGAAGTTGCTGCCTGTGTTCTCCTTAAGGATTTTGATGGATTCCTTTCTCACGTTGAGGTCCTTCATCCATTTTGAGTCTATTTTCGTGTGTGGTGTAAGGAAATGGTCCAATTTCATTTTTCTGCATGTGGCTGTCCAATTTTCCCAACACCATTTGTTGAAGAGGCTGTCTTTTTTCCATTGGATGTTCTTTCCTGCTTTATCGAAGATTAGTTGACCATAGAGTTGAGGGTCTATTTCTGGGCTCTCTATTCTGTTTCATTGATCTATGTGTCTGTTTTTGTGCCAGTACCATACTGTCTTGATGATGACAGCTTTGTAATAGAGCTTGAAGTTTGGAATTGTGATGCCACCAACTTTGGCTTTCTTTTTCAATATTCCTTTGGCTATTTGAGGTCTTTTCTGGTTCCATATACATTTTAGGATTATTTGTTCCATTTCTTTGAAAAAATTGGATGGGATTTTGATAGGCATTGCATTAAATGTGTAGATAGCTTTAGGTAGCATAGACATTTTCACAATATTTATTCCTCCAATCCATGAGCATGGAACATTTTTCCATTTCTTTGTGTCTTCCTCAATTTCTTTCATGAGTACTTTATAGTTCTCTGAGTATAGATTCTTTGCCTCTTTGGTTAGGTTTATTCCTAGGTATCTTATGGTTTTGGGTGTAATTGTAAATGGGATTGACTCCTTAATTTCTCTTTCTCTTTCTTCTGTCTTGTTGTTGGTGTAAAGAAATGCAACTGATTTCTGTGCATTGATTTTATATCCTGACACTTTACTGAATTCCTGTACAAGCTCTAGCAGTTTTGGAGTGGAGCCTTTTGGGTTTTCCACATATAGTATCATATCATCTGCAAAGAGTGATAGTTTGACTTCTTCTTTGCCGATTTGGATGCCTTTAATTTCTTTTTGTTGTCTGATTGCTGAGGCTAGGACTTCTAGTACTATGTTGAATAG
>ML102403.1:14488-51877 GCA_003697995.1 Taxidea taxus jeffersonii | reverse complement strand
GACGCGCGCGGCGCCGGCGAGCGGGAGGGCGGGCGCGGCCGGGGAGGCGGCGCGCGCGCGCCCTGACAGCTCGGCCTTGCTCGCTCACTCGCTCGTCCCCGGCTTCCGAGCACAGCATGGCGGTCAAGGTGACTCCCAACTCTCTGCTGCTGCCTTTATTGCATAAGAGCCATTCCGGGGACCTTGCCTCCAGCCCCTCACCTCCTACCATTTCCTTCGTTGCCTGGTTTTTAGATAGCGTATCCTGGGGGCTCCAGCTTGCGGGTGGGAGAGCTGTGTGGGGCTTGGACCCAAGGGAGAGGATGCCCGGCTGGGGGAGGGGAGGGAGGAGGGATTATGAGTTGGAGGGGCTTCGGAGGACCACAAGTCGGTGAAGGAAGAGTAGTGTTCTGCTCTAGGTGCATAGGATTGTGACCCCGGACTTGGAGGGCATCAGAAAGGGAGTAGGAGGAAATGGCATGTAAAGCCGGGGATACCTAAGGCATCTCTGTATTGCAGTGGGGGAGGGGGTGAGTAATTGAGTAATTTGGGGCTTTAGTGGGGCCGGGGGCAGTGGCTGGCATTTGTGCTGCAGGTGGCAGGATGTCGAAAGTATTTGGAAACGTTGTCGCAGCTTTCATATTTTAGGTTGGGTGGAGAAAGGGAGGAGATAATTATTTTCTGGATTGCTTTACGTGGGGAAGAAAGGCTGCTAGGCCCGGCGATTAATTTGGGTGTTTCAACTTTCCTGTTGCTCTATTCTTGCTGGCCTCTTGATTGGGAGGTGGGTTGTTGCTATTGTGTTGCTAGTGGATGTGGAGTAAAGTAAGAGATTGATCCTCACTGCCTTCCCTTTCCAGCCCAGAGGAAATCTGGGAGCTTTGCTATATATTAAGCTCTTCACACCTGTACTTAACCCCTGTAGTCACAGATCTCCAAATTTGACAGGTGTTATCAGTATTGGTACTTTTGGTTTGTTTTAAACTAATGCCCTTATAAAAGATAAGAGCATTGATTGTTAGCGTCTGAGAACTCTAATCTGAAGAGATTATGTGGTTTCTAGTAAAGCATTAACTGGCTTTTTTTTTTTTTTTTTTGCTTACAGGTGCAAACAACCAAGCGAGGTGATCCTCATGAGTTAAGAAACATATTCCTACAGGTAATTGGCTTATGTAGCATGATCTTTTATTGGTACAAAAAACGTTGTAAATTTAGTGCTTTTCAGGCCTCAAGTTTCAGGATTTTTCCATTTTCATTCATTTTGAAAAACATGGATAGACAAACATAGCTTATAATATTTTATTTAAGGTTTGAATAAAGATTTTTTTAAACTAAAGTTTGATAAAATGTTTTTTAACATGACTTAAAGTATGTAAAGAAGAACACTGAAAAGAATTTCTGACTTCCCTTAAGCACTGTGATCAAAATTATAATTCAAAATATATTGACATTCTTGTGTAATTACTAGGTATGGTGATTAAATTTCTTTCTTGAAAGTTGCAAGTTTATAGTTTTTCTCCTTATAAGTATTTATTTATGTAATTTGTTGCAGAGATAAGAATATTATAGTTATTGTTAATTGTGTGTGTCTTTTCTCCCTCTGCTTCTTTATAGTTGTCAGCTTTTGAGGTTTTGTTACAAAATGTTACTGTCTACAGTTCTTGCAAGGACCCACCTTCTGCTAAGATTTTAAGATCAGCAACTTGGCTGTAGACTTAAAAAGTTGGCTTACTTTTTTGTTTTGCTTTCTTTTCTTAAATTTCAGAAGTTCCTCAGGCAGGAAATTGTACTTAAGAAATAGATGAAAAGGGAGACAAGCTAAGGTGTTCCACCAAAAATGGTGTTTTTCTCTGAAATATTCTTTTGAAAACTTTCTATTCTGGACCTAGGTTCTTATATAGAAACTTTGACCTTGGGCCCTGCTGGGTATTTGTTTTCTCTGTAAAATGAGAGGTGATCTCCAAGGTTCCTTCCAACTCCAAAAGTCTATGATTCTATATTAGGAACAGATTCTAACATATGCTGATCAGCCTGGAATAGATGACATTTTTATCTGAGGCATGGATTGCTTAAGCTATTGTTAGGGAGGAGGCTGCAGAGATGACCATGCATATGTGTAGTTCGTGAAAAAGAACTAGCAAAAGTTGGAATCTTAAATTTTATAAAATTTGATACAGGGAAGTATCATTTCCAGATCATAAGTAACTATAATAGAAATGATCTATTTACAGCTTGAAACCTTTATTCCTCACAAGTGTTCTTGAAAATAGCAGGAAAAAATATCAGTATTAACTGCACCGTATGATTATACTTAGTTGTTTTGTGAAAAGTTTGTGTGATATTGTTAATTTTTTCTAGATTAAGTAGGCATGGAAGAATCAGTTGAAATGATGCATGATGTAGTGAAGGTGTCAGAAACACTGGGTTCAATTCTCAGTCCTCCCTCTGATTGTTGTACCTGTAGGCTACCTGTCTGGCCTTCCTGGGCTTCACCCTCTTATTTGGGACTCAATGGGATGTCGGGAAATGGGGATTGAGGTCCTTTCAGCTTTAAAAATCCTGTGGAGGGGCCCCTGGATGGCACAGTCAGTTAAGCGTTGGATTTTGGCTCACGTCTGATCTCAGGGTCATGAGATCGAGCCCCATATCAGGCTCTGCTTCCCATGGGGAGTCTGCTTGAGTTTCTCTCCCTCTTCACTGCCCCCACCTTCTGCTCTCTCTTTCTCTAAAATAAATAAATCTTACCCAAAAAATCTTGTGGGAAAAAAAATCAATGATTCTGCGTGGATTTGTTTTTTTCGGGGAGGGAGGATAGAAATATAAGGAGAGAGCTGGCACTATGCCTAGCTTTTTGACAACTTTTAAATCTTATCATTATCTTTCTTTACTTTTTTAAAGATTTTTAATTTATTTTTTATTTTTTTAAGATTTTTAAAAAATTTATTTGACAGACAGAGATCACAAGTAGGCAGAGAGGCAGGCAGAGAGAGAGAGAGAGAGGAGGAAGCAGGCTCCCCACCGAGCAGAAAGCTTGATGCGGAGCTCGATCCCAAGACCGTAGGATCATGACCTGAGCCGAAGGCAGAGGCTCCAACCCACTGAGCCACCTAGGCACCCAAAGATTTTTATTTTTATTTTATTTTATTTTTTAATTTGTTAGAGAGAGAGCACAGGCAGACAGAGTGGTAGGCAGAGGCAGAGGGAGAAACAGGCTCCCTGCCGAGCAAGGAGCCCGATGTGGGACTGGATCCCAGGATGCTGGAATCATGACCTGAGCCGAAGGCAGCTGCTTAACCAACTGAGCCACCCAGGCGTCCCAAGATTTTTATTTTTAAGTAGTATCTACACCCAGTGTGGGCCTTGGACTTACAACCTGGAGATCAAAAATCCTTGAGGTCAAAAATCGCATGCTATACTGACTGGGCTGACCAGGCGCTTCCTTATCATTATCTTTTTACACATTATTTTGGATGAGGACCATATTTTATTTTTATATTGAAAAATTGGGGAATTCTTAACAGTACATTTAGCACTAGTTATAAGGCATTGGCCCAAGAAATATTGATAGATAAGAGATCATAAATATTTACCTTTAGCAACTAGAAAGATATACTGTAGTTAGTTGAACCAGTTAGAGGAAAGTTACCAAGTAAGATAGCAGATTTTTTTATTCCTGTCTTGAGTACTTCAAACTATAGTTACTTTAAGCTATAGGACATTGTTTAGAAACAGTTTTATTTTAGAAGCATATGTTTATTAGTATTTTAGAGATAATAGGCAAAAATACTAACTACATATTTTTTAAATGATTATTTATGTATTTGACAGAGAGAGAAATCACAAGTAGGCAGAAGTAGGCAGAGAGGGAGGGAGAAGCAGGCTCCCTGCTGAGCAGAGAGCTCAGATGCCAGATGTGGGGCTGGATCCCAGGACCCTGGGATCATGACCTGAGCTGAAGGCAGAGGCTTAACCCACTGAGCCACCCAGGTGCCCCTAACTACATATTTCTTTAGCATTCTTTAGCATTCTTTAGCATATTTACCCAAAATATATTTATTAAGGACTGTTTTCTGTGTGCTGTGTGTGCAGTTGTATTTAGTTTAGCAGTAGATACCAGTTGAATAATCAGAGAGGACTGAGCCTAGATGTGAACGGTAATGGACATGTGACTAGTTCCTCTCTCAGACTCAGTCAGTCTCTAACAGGTTGTGGTTGAGGGAGTCAAGAATAAAGTCAAATGCATAGATTCTGGTAGAGCAATCAATTTGGCTTGCTTGGATCAAAGTGGCTGTAATAATAATGACAATGGCTAACTTTTATTGATCATTCTGCACTGTGCTGGGCAATGGCCTAATGTGTTAAGGGTAGTGTATTAATTTTCATAACAGCCCTAGGAGGTAGGGTTAGAGTCCCTGTTAAATAGCTGAAGTTAAACAACTTGGTTAATGTCATTTAGTCCTTAAGTGGTGGAGGCTGGATTCCAATCAAACTGCCGAACATGTATTCTTAACCATTACACTGAATCACTTGTGGGGTCTCAAAATGGGGGGCAGGTAATATTTTGAAAGCTAGAGGTGTATGAGGGGCTAGTGGCAGCTGTGTTTTTAAAGTTAAAGGAAAAAAACCTGGTTACTTAGGTGATGAAGAAAAAGTGCCTTTACACTGTAACTACTTAGAACATTTGGCCAGTGAGTTTGGATTTGAAACAGTAGGGAGGTACTATGGGTACTATGGGTTTCTGAGTGGGCAAATTGAAGTGGTGAATTCTGATAGTTCTTTGTGTATGTTGGATAAAATGTGGAGAGGTTGGAAGTAGGTAGGGAGATTGGCTGAGAGGCTATTGAAATAATACATGTGGGAGATAATAACCTGGAGTGGCTGATGGTTGGGGAAATAGAAAGGAAGGACAACACCAGGGACTTTGTAAGGGATGAATCCATTGAATTTGGTGTTAAATATAAAAGTATGGGAAGAAGTAGTGAATCTGGATAGATGTTAATTGATAAGGCATCCATTTTGGGATTTTATTTTTTATTTTTTTGTGGGAGCAGTTTAAGTTGGGTTGTTAAATAAATATGGCCCAGTATGTTAAATTTGTCAGGTTTGGGGAGTAACAAATTTGTACAGGTGTTAGATAATTCCTTGTGGTGAGGGGATTAAATATAAAAGAAACAAGACCAGGAATAAGGGGCTGATTTATAAGTCACATCCACAAGTGAACTGGAAAGGAGGAGGAGGAGAACTAGAATGAATCATCCCATGGGAATTTAAAGTAATTTCAAAAAGATACAAAGATTAAAATATAGATTATTGTTACTAGTATAATTTGGCTTTGGTAGGATTTTGGGGCCGCTTGAGTTCAGGATCATTTGAGCTGTTTAAAGACTACAGAGAAGATTTAGTTTTGAATTTTGGAATACAATTGAAAGTTTGTTTTTTTTTTAAATAAAGACTTTATTCATTTGGGATAGAGAGAGAGTGTATGCGCATGAGTGGGGGAATGGGCAGAGGGAGAGGAGAAGCAGAGTCCCTGCTGAGCAGGGAGCCTGATATGGGGCTCCACCCCAGGACCCGAAGATTGTGACCTGAGCCTAAGGCAGATGCTTAACCATCTGAGTCACCCAGGTGTCCCTAATTGAAAGCTATTCTTTGTAAAATTTAGATTAACTCTCTAATTCACAAATACTCATTTGTTTTTGTCAATAGCAAAATATTCCTCTTTGAAAGTACTTTAATGGAATTATGTGTGCAAGTTTGTGAGAAGGGCTTTATAAAAGTAAAGTGCATTATTATTTTGAATGTAGGAAAATAGGTTTATTTTTTCTGTGTTCATTGCTTCTCAAATTTTGATGAGCTACGTTTTCTATTAAAAAAAAGAACAATTGGGGACGCCTGGGTGGCTCAGTTGGTTAAGCAGCTGCCTTCGGCTCAGGTCATGATCCCGGCGTCCTGGGATCGAGTCCCACATCAGGCTCCTTGCCTGGCGGGGAGCCTGCTTCTCCCTCTGCCTCTGCCTGCCACTCTGTCTGCCTGTGCTCGCTCTCTCTCTCTCTCTCTAATAAAAAAAAAAAAAAAAAAAGAACAATTGGTGCACCGGGGTGGCTCGGTGGGTTAAAGCCTCTGCCTTTGGCTCAGGTCATGATCCCAAGGTCCTGGGATTGAGCCCCACATTGGGCTCTCTGCTCAGCAGGGAGCCTGCTTCCTTCTCTCTCTTTGCCTGCCTCTCTGCCTACTTGTGATGTCTCTCTGTCAAAAAATAAATAAAATAAAATAAAAAAAAATTAATATTCACTAGGATTCTGTTTTTCCTGTCCCTACTAGTTCATAAAATTGGAGCACAACAAATGAATTCATATGTGTTAGATTGTGCTATAATTTTACAACTGGTTGTCAAGCTAAGATCTTACTATTACTGCCTTTACAATTGTCATTTCTTGATTTATCTCTTCTTTCACCTCTCTCACCCACACACTATCATTGACCCAGTTTTGCTACATCAGAAATATACAGTAGCAAAAGGAGACAATAGAAGCAATGAAGAGGGAGGTAAGGTGAGGATAATAGGAATGTCATAGGCTCTTTATTATAAACCTGACAAACGTCAGAATGAGGAGTTCATCTAATCTATGCTTTGTGGCCAAGTAGGTTTATCAAAAACTGTTGTAAGTAAATTGTTTGTCAAGGTCTTTTTTTTTTTTTTCTTCAGTTGGTAGACTTTTTGTTGTTTATTTATCAATGTATTGTATGGTAAGTGGCCGGTTAGCTCAGTTGGTTAGAGCGTGGTGCTAATATCAATGTATTGTATGGTAAAAGCAACACATGTTGAGACTGTATCATTATATATGTTAGACTAGAAACATGCTGCAATATAGAACTCAAATATTATATCAATCCTGTTCTTTTACTTCCCTCTCTTTTTTTTAAAGATTTTATTTATTTGAGAGAGAGAGAGAGAGAGAGCCCACAAGTCGGGGGAGGACTACAGGGAGGGGAGAGAAACAGATTCCCTGCTGAGCATGGAGCCTGACATGGGACTCAGGCCCAGGACCCTGAGATCATGACCTGACCTGAACAGAAGTCAGAGCTTAACAACTGAGCCACCCAGATGCCCCATCCTGTTCTTTTTCTCATTATCACCAATGTAACAATGAAGATCATATTCCATATAAAAATTAGAAAAATTAATTTTCTTCTGTGTTATTTTAGAGAAGAGATAGAAGGTGCTGCTAATGTAAAGCAGTGTGATTCTTTCTTAGGGTTTTTATGATAACATTTTTTTTAGAGATTTTATTTATTTGACAGAGATCACAAGTAGGCAGAGAGGCAGGCAGAGAGAAAGAGGAGAAAGCAAGCTCCCCGCGGAGCAGGGAGCCCGGCGCGGGGCTCGATCCCAGGATCCCGGGATCATGACCTGAGCTGAAGGCAGAGGCTTTAACCCACTGAGCCACCCAGGCGCCCTGATAACATATTTTTAATTGAAAGAAATATCCTTTTATTCAATAAACATTTGTTTACATATTACATATTCATTTTTTGCAGTAATGTGGAGCTGAGAAAGGAATTAAACAGGGCTTTTAGCAGGAGACATTTCCACTTTGTTGGAATAGGCATGAGGGCTATGTTTTCAAAGCATGGAATGTGTACTACAAATGATAGCATCTCCTGAGCCTCAATGTGGAGTGAAAAGGTGCTCTCACACGGTATTCGTGGAAACAAAGGCTCTTTGGAAAGCAATCTGGCAATAGTTTAAAATAGAAAGAAGATACCATTTGAACAAACAGTCCTACCTTTGGGATATTTATCCCAGAGAAATAAAAATACTCATAAGAATATGTATGTACAAGGGGTGCTCAGTCAGTTAAGTGAGACTTCAGCTCAAGTCATGATCACCGGGTCCTGGGATCTAGTCCTGAATCAGGCTCCCTGCTCATCAAGAGTCTGCTTGTTCCTCTCCCTCTGCCCTTCCCCCCTGCTTGTGCGCACAAGCTCGTACTTTCTGTCTTTCTCAAATAAAAAAAATCTTAACGACAAAAAAAGAGAATATGTGTACAAGGTTGTTAGTTGCAGCATGGGGTTGTTCCTTGAGGAAAAAAAGGTAGGAAGCAAGAGAAATGTTATCAAAGGGGAGTGGTAGAAAAATCAGAATAACCATCCCTGGAAAATTATGCAGAACTAAAAAGAATGAGGCCTATTTCAGCTGATATAGAGAGATTTCCAATGTACAATTGAGATAAGAAAGATGTAAATAAGTGTATATAGCATGATTTTAGTTTTCTTTTTTTTTTTTTTAAGGATTTTATTTATTTATTTGACAGATGGAGATCACAAGTAGGCAGACAAGCAGGCAGAGAGAGAGGAGGAAGCAGGCTCCCCACTGAGCAGAGAGCCTGATGCGGGGCTCGATCCTAGGACCCTGAGATCATGACCTGAGCCAAAGGTAGAGGCCCTAACCCACTGAGCCACCCAGGCACCCCATGATTTTAGTTTTCTAAATGCCGTTTCATATTTGTTGTACATATATTTACACATATATATATATACTTATAGAAGAATTAGGGGAGGGGTGCCTGAGTGGCTCAGTCGTTAAGTATCTGCCTTCAGCTCAGGTTGTGATCCCGGAGCCCTGGGATCGAGCCCTACATTGGTCTCCATGCTCGGTGAGAAGCCTGCTTCTCCCTCTCCCACACCCACTGCTTGTGTTTCTATTCTCTCTCTCTCTCTGTGTGTCAAATAAATAAAATTTAAAAAAACTATTAGGGGAGGGGCACCTGGGTGGCTCAATGGGTTAAAACCTCTGCCTTTGGCTCAGGTCATGATCCCAGGGTCCTGGGATCGAGCCCCACATCATGTTCTCTGCTCTGCGGAGAGCCTGCTTCTTCCTCTCTCTCTGCCTGCCTCTCTGCCTACTTGTGATCTCTGTCTGTCAAATAAATAAATAAATAAATAAATAAAATGTTTAAAAAAATTATTAGGGGAAAATAAAAACAAAGTATTGATGTGCACGTATTAGATTTTTACCAAGTGAATAATTTAAAAAGTAAGAATTTAACAGTTCAGAACCTGAAGTTAAAAAAGGACTTCCCAGACTAAATTGAGTTGAGTAAACCCAGTATGAGACACACAAAAGGGGATCTATAGTTTTCTCAGTCATACTGATTAAGAGTTTTCACCAGTTCTTTAGAATGTAGGCATTGAAGACAATAGCCTTTATCTTTAGTATATTAGCATTTGCCATAAACTATATAGAGTTTTCATTAAAAAAAAAAAGAGAAGTTAGGCATTAAAGGCATACTCACATCATACATTTTATCTTTGAGTCAACTGAAGGATTGAAAAATAATTGAAAAGATAAGAAAATTAGTGTTATTAAATGCCATGTTGTGTTCTATCACCCATCAGTATATATATATATATATATTTTTTTTTTTTTTTAAAGATTTTATTTATTTATTTGACAGAGAGAGACACACAGAGAGAGGGAACACAAGCAGGGGGGAGCAGGAGAGGGAGAAGCAGGCTTCCCGTCGAGCAGGGAACCCGATGTGGACCTCAATCCCAAGACCCTGGATCATAACCTGAACCGAAGGCAGACGCTTAACAGCTAAGCCACCCAGGCACCCCCCATCAGTATATTTTTAATTGTCTACCATGTGCTAGGTTAGGCATTGTGCTAGGTTCTACCTTTATAGATTTTAAAGATTTTTTATTTTTAAAAAATTATTTATTTGAGAGAGAGAGTGAGGGAGAGAGAGTCTGAGAGGGGAGAGGGTCAGAGGGAGAAGCAGACTCCCTACTGAGCAGGGAGTCCAATGTGGGACTTGATACCAGGACCCCAGGATCATGACCTGAGCCAAAGGCAGATGCTTAACCAACTGAGCCAATCAGGTGGCCTTAAAGATTTTTTTGAAAACTTATTTGAGAGAGGCGGGAGTGGGGAGAAAGTGAGCACGAGCCAGGAGGCGAGGCAGGGGGAAAGGGAGAGACAGACTCCCTACTGAGCAGGGAACCAGCAGTGGGGCTTCATCTAGGAACCCCTCATAATGACCTGAGCCAAAGGCAGACATTTAACTGACTGAGCCACCCAGGTGCCCCTCTCTTTATAGATTTTAGATAAGAGGATTTCAGTGAAGGTAAAACCTCAGATTCTGGGTCACGGTGAGACAGACAATAGCAAAGCCCACAGACTTGGAAAAAAACAAAAAGCAGCTGCAGAAGGTGACAAGTCTAATAAGGAAATAAATAAAATGATGGAGAAGGCCATCATTTGTCAAGAGGGTGGTCAGTAAAGACCCCGAGATCGTGATATTAGAGATGAGACTAAAAGGTGGGTAGAGAGAATTCTGAACAGACTGCTCACATGTCTAAAGGCCTAGATGTAGATAAGGGTTTGGATGTTAGACAAACAGAAATGAGGCCAGTGTGCCTGAAGTGTCAGTTAGTGAGGGAGTGAATGGCCAGTAAGAGATGAGGCTGCAGGAGAGCCTTATCCGGTGCGGCCTTGTTTGTAGGCCACAGAAAAGAGTTTGGATTTTTTTTTTTTAAAGAGTGTTGTTTGAAACTGCTGAAGATCTTTCACCTTGGAAGTGGAATAATTCAATTTGCTTTTTTTTTAATTAAAAAAATTTTTTTTTTATTTATTTGTCAGAGAGAAGGAGAGAGAGAGAGAGCACACAAGCAGGCAGAGAGGCAGGCAGAGGCAGAGAGAGAAGCAGGCTTCTTGCCAAGCAGGGAGCCCATGCGGGACTCGATCCCAGGACCCTGGGATCATGACCTGAGCCGAAGGCAGCGGCTTAACCCACTGAGCCACCCAGACGTCCCTCAATTTGCATTTTGAATAGGTCATATTTAAATAGACCATATTGATCTATTATGTAAACTTTCTTATATGTTTCTGTGCTTTCTTATGGATGACTGCCTTGATTCTGCCAATTTAATTTCTTCCTGTCCATGGGGGTGTTAGAATATATATTTTTTAATTTTTTAATTTTTTTTTTATAACCAAATAATGTATTATTAGCCCCAGGGGTACACGTCTGTGAATCGCCAGGTGGGTATTAGAATATCTTGAGTGAGGCCTCACTGACTCCTTTTCTTTTTCTTTTTGTTTTTTAAGATTTTATTTATTTGGCAGACAGAGATCACAAGTAGGCAGAGAGGCAGGCAGAGAGAGAGAGAATTAGGCTCCCCACTGAGCAGAGAGCCTGATTTGGGGCTTGATCCCAGGACTCTGAGATCATGACCTGAGCTGAGGGCAGAGGCTTTAACCCACTGAGCCACCCAGTTACCCCTCACTGACTCCTTTTCATCTAGGAGACCAATAGCTAGAGCCTTCAAGGGCTTTGTAGTCTGACCTGGAGTTGAGTCCTTATTTGATCCCTTTTTGCTGTATGACTGTAGGCATTTACTTTAGCTTTGGAGTCTGTTTCCTCATCTGTCTGAGAAGGGGTAACTATACCTAGCACATAGGGATGTTAGAAAGATTAACTGAGGTTGTTTGTAAATGATGCCTGACACATGGAGCTTAGTTCCTCGTTCCCTCCCTTTTCTTTTAAGATAAGATGAGGACTTTTCTTTCCTGAGTAAGATCTGAGTCCCTTGTCTTTCCCAGGCAACTGTGCTGGACCTATAAAATGATTAAGATGTTAGTATGTGTTTCTGATTATGTACATGTAGCCAGCTAATTACTCACATTCTTGAGACCTGTACCTGAAGATCTTTACAAATCCCCACATTCAGAAATACCACCATAAGAGGTGACTTCTCTCAAGTTTATAGATTTTGAGAAAGGATAAAGCCATGGTCTGATTTTGAGACTGTGGAAGTTGTGTGCAGAGGTTGTTTTTGGAAACTTCACCTGCTCAGTCTGGACCAGAGAAGGAATAATGGTCCAAGTAGGCTTTGAAATACCAAGACACAGGCTAAAAGACTTGTAATTCATTCTTTATGTGTGTAACTTAAAAATCATTTCCCTGTTCTGTCCAGCTCTCTTTTACTTAATATTACTGAAGTTTCTAAGGCATCATTCACTGAAAACAGTTCCATGGCCACTATTGGGCTTCTAGAACTGTGTGTGCTATTTCTTACTTATTGAATAACTATTATGTCTCAGGCAATATTGTAAGTATTTTATACAAATCTTTATAGTTAATTCTCAAAACAACTCTATAAGGTAGGAACCATTAATATTCCCATTTTCATAGATGAAAAAACTGAGCCCTAGGAGGGTTAAATAACTTGCTCAAGGTTATGCAGTAAATAGAAGAGACTTGCTTTATGTATTTCAAAGCAATTGGCTTTTTTAGTTAATATTATTTGGAGATATGAGTACATATAGTACATATAGAATAATCTCATTCTTTTTTGGTCATCTTTTAAAAGGTCTTTTTTAATTATGGAAAATTTTAAATCTATATAAGTAAGAGAAAATAGTTTAATGAATTATTATATATCCATCACTCAGCTTCACCAATTATTATGGCTAACCTTGCTTCGTCTGTATTGCAGCTGCATTGGATTATTTTGAAGCAATTCCCAGACATTGTATCACTGCATACACAAATACTCTAGTATCTCTAAAGGTGATGACTCTGAAAACCATCAAACTATAATTTGATTATTACAGGTAAAAATATTCCTTAATAATGTGGATGTCCACTCAGTATTGAAATTTCCCTGATTGTTTTTTTTTTAAGATTTTATTTATTTATTTGACAGACAGAGATCACAAGTAGGCAGGGAGGCAGGCAGAGAGAGAGGGGGAAGCAGGCTCCATGCTGAGCAGAGAGCCTGATGTGGGGCTTGATCTCAGGACCCTGGGATCATGACCCTAGCCAAAGGCAGAGGCTTTAACCCACTGAGCCACCCAGGCGCCCCTGTTTTGTTTTTTAAAAATTTGATTTGTTAAAATCAGGATCCAAGCCATGTTCATACACATTACATTTGATCTGTCTCTTAAATCTTTTAATATTTTCCACTCCCTACCACAATAAAGGTCCTTCTTTCTCTGTGACAAAACTCTTGCTATTTAATCAAGGCTAACCAACATTAAAGCATTCCGCCCCCCTAGGAGCTGCACCTTGATTGTCAAAGACATGATTTGCCCAGGCTTACAAATATATATATGCTCCTTGTATGTTCCCATGGTTACTTAGACCAAGAGATTGAAGTATTATTTTAAGAACAATGCAAATTAATTATGCAACTTAATGTGCCCTGAGAAGCTTTCTAGTTTGAGTTATTGAGTTCTCTGGGGTCATTATTTTGTTTCCAAGGTTTTTGGCCATTTTGAGGGGGAAATTGTTTTGGTAGACCTAATTTGTTCTGATAGCTTTAGTTGATTTCAGTGATTAACAAGGGTCTTGTACCTCCATGCTCTGTTAGGAATTGCATTGTTTAGTAGATGACAGTAGGACTTGATATAATGGATAGTAAAAACACATACACTTGAAGCAAAAAGAAAAAGAAGTGCATAACATTTCATGGAAACAAGTTGAGTTAGAAAGCAGATGTTTGGAGAACTTTTTTTGCAAAATTGAATAGAAGGTTTATTTCTACTGTATGTGAAATATGCAACAGAAAGTGCTAGTCAAGCAGAGAGAGTCAATTATCATATGGTTTCACTTATTTGTGGAGCATAACAAATAACACAGAGGACATGGGGAGATGGAAAGGAGAAGGAAGTTGAGGGAAACTGGAAGGGGAATTGAACCATGAGAGTCTATGGACTCTGAAAAACATTCTGAGGGTTTTGAAGGGGCGGGGGTGGGAGGTTGGGGGAGCCAGGTGGTGGGTTTTATGGAGGGCACGTATTGCATGGAGCACTGGGTGTGGTGCATAAACATTGAATTCTGTTATACTGAAAAGAAATAAAAAAAATTTTTTAAAAAGTGCTAGTTAAAATTAAATGGATGGGACATCTGGGTGGCTCAGTCAGTTAAGTGTCTGCCTTTGGCTTTGGTCATGATCCTGGGGTCCTGAGAATGAGTCCTGCATTGGGCTCCTTGCTGAGGGGGGAGTCTGCTTCTCCATCTCCCTGCCACTCCTCCTGCTTGTTCTCTCTCTCTTTCTCTCTCTGACAGATAAATCAAATCTTTAAAGAAAAATAAATAAATAGGGACACATGGGTGGCTCAGTCGTTAATCGTCTGCCTTCAGCTCAGGTCATGATCCAAGGCTTCTGGGGTTGAGCCCCGCATCAGACTCCCTACTCAGCAGGAAGCCTGCTTCTTCCTCTCCCACTCTTCCTGCTTGTGTTCCTTCTCTCACTGTGTCTCTCTCTGTCAAATAAATAAATAAAAGGTTTAAATAAATAAAATAAAATTAGATGGATAAAATTGCCTTTTCCTAATGCATGTGTAGCTGGTTTTAGTAAATATCAAAAATTTTTTGCATCACTAAAATCTTTTAAAAAGTGGCCATACATGTTAAAATTATTTTTTCTTATTAAAATATTACTATGATAGATGAATTCCACATTGTGCTGTTATAACAGAGTTTGTGTGTCAGAGCTGTTGCAGTCTGCGCCTCATGCAGAGTGCTTGTGTAGTGAAAGGGCACATATTCTTGACTAAATTTGGCTTCCGTTAGGAGTAAGAGCAGTAAAAGTTAAGGACAGCAAGAGGATTAACTTTGTATGCTCAGCTTTTCCATCATTCATGTATTCATTTTTCTATATGGGAAATGCTTTATGTGGTATCTGTAACCACCAAACTTTGTGACATGTCATTTGAGAGTTACTGATATTAAAAGGGTATTAAGATCTGAAAATGTCAGTTCATCTTAGTTGGAACAAAGTCATGGAACAACAGTGTGTTTTGACTCATGTTACAGCCACGTGTTGGATAAGCAGAGATTAAGCTGGCTAGACCAGTTAGGACCAATGTGGTAAACCCAAGAATTATGGAAGCCAACTCCAAGGAAACCTTGGTTTGGAGGAAGATGAAGAGTTACAACAATAATTCCTTCATGTTTGGGCGAAAGCAGAATAATTAAATAAGCAAGGAGGGAAACTGGGACCCTATGCTTTTCTGTGTTTCTAAACTTTTTAGAAGAACTACAGTATTTCAATATGCATTAGTTTTACAATTTCCAAGTACTATGGTGTTCAAGAACTCATTTTTCCCCTTACATCAAGAGAGCTATCTTTCTGTTTTTTGTTAGAGAAGAGGCTCAGAGAAGCTGTGTTTCACTCAAGAAATCACACAGGGGATTAGAACTCATTTCCTGGTTTCAGTGTCTGTCATGCCACCGTCTCTGAGCTAATGTGAGAGTAGGAACTATGTTTTTTGTGATCTTGCATCCCTAGTACCACACGTAGTGTCCAGCACACAATTGGTACTTAATAAATTTTTTTTTAAGATTTATTTATTTATTTGACAGACAGAGAGCACAAGTAGGTAGAGAGGCAGGCAGAGAGGAGGAAGCAGGCTCTCCACTGAACAAAGGGCGGGATGATGCGGGGCTCAATCCCAGGACCCTGGGATCATGACCTGAGCTGAAGGCAGAGATTTTAACCCACTGAGCCACCCAGGTGCCCCAATAAATGTTTTTTAAGTGAATGCAAAATAACTGGAAGATTTTATATTAGCAGACTTATGGTTTAACAAGTAGTGCTTCTAAATATATTACCTTGGTTTTGGTGTGCATAAAAAGAAAACCTTTGATACACTGTATACTTTTTAAAAAGTAACCAGCTTTATAGTTACAGCAGATAAGAATTCTTCTTTATGGGGTGCCCGGGTGGCCCAGTCCTTAAGCTTCTGCCTTCAGCTCAGGTCACGATCTTGGAGTCCTGGGTCAAGCCCCTCACTGGCCTCCCTGCTCAGCGGGAAGCCTGCTTCTCCCTCTCCCACTCCCCCTGCTTGTGTTCCCTCTCTCACTGTGTCTCTCTCTGTCAAAAGAATAAACAAAATCTTAAGTTTTTTTTTCTTTGTAATCTCTGGAAAGTCTTTTAGACATATAAAATATCAAAGGATCTATTTGTCTTTGAACTTAAGCCATTTGAACAGGTAATTTGATTCATTTAGACTATTTGGGTTTTTTACTCATTTGTGTCATCGAATTTTAAGTTCACCTTATTTTCCTCCTTACTCATTAGAAATTTAGGATTTTGTGAAAATTCTTTGTAAAGTCTGCTTTGTAGTAACCTGTGATATAGGTTAAAATTTGGTAAATTGTTAAAGGAGTTACTACTGTTTAACTTACTTTCAGTCAAGTGAGACCTTGATATGTTGATCTTTTGGCCTGGTAGGCAAAACATTTCTAGAAAACACCATCTCATTTGGAGCTAGAAGTAGTTCAGTGTAAGTACAATAGTGTAAGTATGTATATCTATATGTGAAACCCTACCATCTTTCATCAGCAATAAATAAATATTCTAATCTTTCATTAGGATCCATTTTATTTCTCAATCTTTAGAATGTCAAGACTTTTTCAAGCACATGTGAACTAAATATAAATTTAAATATTTCTGGAAATGTCAAAGCAATGTGCACTTTTACATTTAAATACTTAAGTTGGATTTGGAAAAGTTTAATAAAGAAATAAGTCACCTATTTTGTTTGGATGATGTCAGCCACTTCTTGTCAATGTCTTTCATGTGTCCTTGAATTCCTGCCCAAGAAGGATTTACAACTGCTTAAGAGACATCTTTGAAATGGCAAGTGATTAACTCTAAAGTTATTTGGAGTGTGGATATAATATTTGGTCAATTTCATTTAAAGAAATCTTGGGGGGCGCCTGGGTGGCTTAGTGGGTTAAAGCCTCTGCCTTCAGCTCAGGTCATGATCTCAGGGTCCTGGGATCGAGCCCCGCATTGGGCTCTCTGCTCAGCAGGGAGCCTGCTTCCCCCCTCTGCCTCCCTCTCTGCCTGCTTGTGATCTCTCTCTCTCTCTCATCTGTCAAATAAATAAATAAATATTTAAAGAAATTTTGGTTCATTCTTTGAAATGACAGTTACAAAATGGAAATGATATAATGAAATGAGTAAGTTAGTTGTCATATTAAATTTTTAGCATAACTCTTAGCTTGGGAGTCCCAAAACTTTGTTTTACATTGCTTTTTATTGTTTTTAGTGTAAATATGCAAGTCATTTTGGTGAGCAGAGAGATGTCTTAATAGGGCTTCTGAAAGTTTTCTGACTTCTAGCCTTTTGTGTTACCCAAGGCCATGTTTACTTTGTTTAAAACATTATTATCCAGTCAATTAAAATAAACATTGAAAGAATGAAGTTGTTTAAAATAAACAGGTCATTCTTATTTTAAAAGTATTTTAAAATATACATTTGGTTTAAATATATATCACCTGTTTTTAAGGTACCTGCTTTTTCTTTGTTAACATAATACCTAACATGTTTTAGCATCTTGACTGACTGTGGGTAGATTCTAGTCAGTACTATACTCCCTCTTCTGTTCTGTCTGTTCAGGCAAACAGACTCACTGACATTGCCAAGTAATTGTCTCTAATTTAATGAGTTAATTAGTTAACTGTCTCCTGCAAAAGTCAAGTACTGACTCCTTATGGATGAGAAGACTTGTTTTTTTTTTTCTCCCCTCTGAGCTATACACTTTATCTTTCAGTTCAAATCAAGTTAAAATAGACTAGGAGAGTTGGGGAAAACACTAGCAAAATCCCTCAGGGTAAGTGATTCTCTGGCATCATTTATAACCCCAGATACTGGCAAAGCCTGTTCCAGTACTTGTCAACAAAAGCATTTGTTTTTCTTGTTGGCTGCTGTGTCCTTGATTTCTGCTAAGGCTGCTCTATTTCCTGATAAAATCAAGAATGTTGTGAAATCCTGGTGATTCTGTAAGTACAGTATACTTTCTGTGTGCGTGTGTGTGTGTGTGTGTGTTTTGTGTGTAGTGGTGGTAATCCTGGCAGACAAATTCAGGTACTACTGTTAGATATGAGACACCTATGTGGCAAAAAGAAATGGAGAATTAGTTGCCACATTTTGTTAATACTAACTCTCAAATGTTTTCATACTCTTTTTTGAAAACTGATCTGATTAAGGAAAGCAAGCCGTTCTTAAACAGTTGTAGAAAGAACAAAGATCTCCATAACCCATCTCTAGTATCTTTTTTTATTATGCATCTCATGTTAGTTCTTTTAAATTTTCCATAGGACTCAGACCTGGGATTCCTTGTCAAAGGACGTGAGCATTCATATAGTTCTTTATATATGATAGGTATGTGTATGTATGTATTGCTGAATCACTTTTCAAAATGACTGAATTGGGAAAAAGCAAGATGTACAGAACAATATCAATAGTTATCATTTGTAAAAAAGAAATAGGTAAGAATATTCATACATATTTTCATATGTATACATTAGCATGTATATGCATATATCTCATATATGTATAATCATTTATGCATAAAACATCTGGAAGGATATACAAGAAATTGATTGCCTCTGGAGTAGGGTATTGAATGACTAGAGACCGAGGTGTTAGGAAGACTTTTCACTGTATACCATTTTGTACCTTTTGAATTTTGAATGGTGTGACTGTAACATTATGAAAATCATTTAGGAATGCCTGGGTGGCTCAGTCGGTTAAGCAGCTGCCTTCAGCTCAGGTCATGATCCCAGGGTCCTGGGATCGACTTCCATGTCAGCTCCTTGCTCAGTGGGGAGCCTGCTTCTCTTTCTGCCTCTGCCTGCCATGACTGCTTGTGTTCTCTCTCTCTCTCTGTGACAAATAATTAAAATCTTTAAAAAAAATTTTTTAAGAAAATCATTTTAAAAAAGCCATTAATAGGGGCACCTGGGTGGCTCAGTGGGTTAAAGCCTCTGAGCCTTCAGCTCAGGTCATGATCCCAGGTCCTGGGATCGAGCCCCGAATCGGGCTCTCTGCTCAGCTGGAAGCCTGCTTCCTCCTCTCTCTCTGCCTGACTCTCTGCCTGCTTGTGATCTCTGTCTGTCAAATAAATAAATAAAATCTTTAAAAAATTTAAAAAAAAAGCCATTAGCAAGGGGTGAAAGTACCCGTTTTTTTCTTATTTCCACTCCCACCCACTTGGTTCAGCCTTCATCCTCTCTCACCTGGATCTTCAGACACTTGGTCTCCCTGCCCCCAGTCAGTTTCTGTGCTCTCCAAACCATCTTTTCCATTGCCACTAGAGAGAGCACAGGTTAAATCACTTCTCTGTCCTTTAAAATTTTAGTGGCATCCCATGCCCCACAGAATGGAGTTCAGACTATTCAGCTTAGCATTCAAAGTTTTCCATCATCTGGTCTCAAACTGCTTTTTTGGTCTCACCTTCTGCATGTAATCTTTGTATATCCTCTCTTCATAACCATTTCTTTTTCAACTAACTCTCTCCTCCCCCCAGAAAAGGAAAAAAAAATTAAAAATTTCTATATTTGTTCACATTGTTTTTCTCTTTTCTTTCTTTCTTTCTTTTTTTAAAGCCTGAAAGACTCTGTCTGTTTGCAGTTAAAATTGAATTTTATTTTCTAGGCCTATTCTGAACATTACTTTCTCCTTCCTACTGCAGCCCCATTCTATCTGTTCTTAGAATGAACCACTCCTTTTTGAATCCTATAGTACATTTCCCATACCATTGTTTGGCACTCATATTCTAGTGAGTTATTGACTTGTCCGTGTCCTTAAATTCTATTTTTAGACTTCCTTGTGTTGATTCCTCTTTTCAGTTGCAGTAGTCTTCCTGACATTGTTCCTTTCCCCACTCCTGCCTATCCTATTCTTAACTCCGTGGTTTTCTGATTTTGGTAAAACATGTCAGATTTTGAAGAACATTGAAGAACAAAGAGCAAAAGAAGTAGTTGATAGGAATTGGTAGAATCCACTCAACTATTATAGTATGTAGAAAAACATGACTTTATTTTGAAGTGATATTTGTTAGGTGTTTTTGGTAGTATAAGCTGGTAGAAATGTGTCTACCTTGGGCTACTTCTTGCGCAGGCTAATAAAGCATTGGCTGTGATAGCCTCTGTGGTGTGTTTTAGAATATAACAAAAGAAACATTTTTTATTTAATTCTTTCCTTGTTGAAAGAGCTGGTTGCTTGGTTTAGTCAGAATCACACATGAGAATATTTGAAACACTTAACCAAAAAGCAAACCAACAGTCCTTTGCTTTGATCCTTCCCATCCCTGTCTTGTTTCCCAGAAGCAACCACTTCTCTTAGCTATTTATTTTGGTATTTCCCTTCATGTTTCTATATTGCTATTTCTAGACATTACTGACTTCCCATGATAGTAGTTGAGGACTTCCTTATACTACTTCCTCCTTCCTTCTCTCTCCATTCCTCTCAGTATGTTTATCATTGTTATTAATACTTGTGTCTAAATTATTATGCCTATAAATACTATTTATTTTGAGCCAAGTCATGTATTTACTTTTTTTTTTTTAAGATTTTATTTATTTATTTGACAGAGACACAGTGAGAGAAGGAACATAAGCACGGGGAATGGGAGAGGGGAGGGGCAGGCTACCCACTGAGCAGGGAGCCAGAAACAGGGCTCGATCCCAGGACCCTGGGATCTCGACCTGAGCCAAAGGCAGACACTTAACAACTGAGCCACCAAGGAACTCCTATTTCCTGTTTTTGTACAACAAAAATACCTTTTCATAATTTATTTTCTCATAGACTTAAAAATTACCTAACATTTTATTTACTTAGCGATTTGTGTACCTAATACTAATCCATTAATTTAACAAATATTTACTGAATGCCTACTGTGTGCCATTACTCTTGGTGCTTGGGATGCAACAGTGAACAAACTAGACAAAGATTCCTTCCTTTGTTGGGAGATAGGCAGTAAACATAAATAAAGACATAAAGTACATAGTGTGTTAGAAAGTGATAGAGGCCAATGGGGAAAGAAGAGCAACATAAGGAGAACTGGGAATATCAGTGCAGGCATGGGTTGTAATAATAAATAGGGTGCTAAGAGTAGATCTCGTTGAGAAGGTGACATTTGAACAAAGATTAATACTCCTCCCAGTGTTATTTTCCATATAGCCAAATACCCTGGGTAATATAACACTCCATTTTTCCCAGTGGCTTTCCTTCTTGGAGTCCTTTGTCTGCTCCCTGCCAGAACCATGGACTCTAGAGGCCTATAGCACAGTTCTTGTCGGGGATTTCTCTTGGCTACTTTCCTGGGTTGGATTAGCTGATTCCTGGATCCTACATCTTCTGACTTGGTTCATGCCTCTTTTTGATGGAGTAAATGCTTCTATAGCTTCCTGAGAAGGTACACGATGGGAGAAAGTAGTATTGAGGACATGGATATCTCAAAGTACTTTTATTTTTATTTACTTATTTTTTTAAAGGTTTATCCATTTTAGAAATGCATGGGCAAGGGGAGGGACAGAAGGAGAGGCAGAGAAGCAGCCTGCCTGCTGAGCACCGAGCTGGCCATAGGACTTGATCTCATGACCCTGAGACCATGACCTGAGCTGAAACCAAGAGTCAGATGCCCAACTGAGTAAGCCTTCTGAATAAGCCCAACTGAGTAAGCCCAGCTGAGTAAGGCACCCCTCAAAGTACTGTTAACCTACTCTTACAACTGATTGAAAGTTTGGCTCAGTTTAGAAATCTGGGTTGGAACTCCTTTATCTTAGAATTTTCAAGGTCTTACTGCACTGTCTTTAAGCTTTCAGTGTTTCTGTTGAGGAAGCATTGATGCTTGTGATTCATAATTCTTTATAAGTGACCTTTTTTTGGTCTCTGAAAACTTTGAGGATTTTCTCTTTATTCTGGTATTCTGTAATGTTATGATGATGGGCCAGATCCTGGTGTGGGTTGTTTTGTTTTGTTTTGTTGTTGTGTGTTTTTTTTTGCACTTAGTTTGGCAATTTAGTGAGTGTTTGTATTCTTCAATTCTGGGAAATTTTCTGATGTTACTACTTTGATATTTGACTAAAGTAGCTAAATTGGTCAGCTGCAACCCAAAAGAAGAGCCTCTAGGAGTCTATAGGTGTCATCTTCTCACTCTCAGTTCTTGGTCACCTCGGCTGCCTTTCACCTTTCTTCGTCTTTCTCATATTTCTTCTCAAGTATTATATGTTCTGATGAAATAAAAGTCACATAACAAAATTCACCATTTTAACCATTTTAAAGTTTACAGTGCAGTATTGTTTAGTATATTTACAGTGTTGTGTGGCCATTGCTACCATCTAATTCCAGGACATTTTCTTTGCCCCCCTAAAAGAAACCCCATATATGTTTAAGCAGTTACTCTCATTTCTCCCTCCTTCCAGTTCCTGGCAACCATGCCTCTGCTTTCTGTCACTGTGGGTTTGCCTGTTGTGGACATTTCATTTGTAAAAGGGATCATACAGTCTGTGGCCTTTGTGTTTCGCTTCTTTAACTTAAAATGTTTTCAAGGTCTGCCCATGTTATAGCATGTATCAGTACTTTGCCAATGTACTTAAATCAGCCTCTGAGTATTTTTCACTATCCAGAGAAAAGTCCTGCATTTATTATCTATTATTATGATTTTGATACTGGCCTTTAATTTACCTTTTCACAGAACTTTTTTTTTGGCTACAAGGTGATGTTAAATAATTTTAATTTTTAAGTATACATTATTTGTTTTTTAGTATGCCAGTACTGAGGTCGATGGAGAACATTACATGACCCCAGAAGACTTTGTGCAGCGGTATCTTGGACTGTATAATGATCCAAATAGCAATCCGAAGATTGTGCAGCTCTTGGCAGGAGTAGCTGATCAAACCAAGGATGGGTAAGAACCTTTATACATTTTTTGAAAATGAATGTTCTGTAATATCTTACTAAAAAATAGTAAACCCTAAGTTTGCCTATGACCATCTGGAATTTATAAACCATATCTTTTCCTTAGAAGTTTATAAAAAGTGTCATTTGCTGCCATTATCAAGGATTTGGCATAACTAGCATTTTTTTCTTGTTTTTTTCTGTTTTTTTTTTGAAAAACCGTATTTTATATTGAATCTGAACAGAATGGTTTTCAGATAACTAAGTGTATTTCTTTCATTCATACAACAAATATTGAATACCTACTATGTTTTAGCCAATGTTCTAAGGCCTAGAATTACACCAGTGAGCAAACTGATAAATGCAAAAACAATATACAAATTTAAAAGCAAACTAGAGCATGTTAGGTTATGAGTGCTACGAAGAAGAATAAATCAGGAAAGAATTTAGAGGGTTGTATTTATTCATTTATCTGTCTACTCATTTATTTGACAACCATTTATTGAAAACCACCATTAGCCAGGCCCTGTCGAGCCTTAGTAATATAAGCATAAATAAAATGAGGTTCTTGGCCTTAAGAAGAAACTCGTGGCCTAGTGAGAAAGAGGATACGTAAACAAAGAAAATGATACTTTGGGAAGAAGGTGCTATAATAGAAGTATATGAAAGTTACAAAGGACACCCAAGAAAGCAGGGTTAACTCTGTTTTGGGTGATCAGGACAGCATTATGGATGAGGTGATACTTGAGTGAAATCTGGCAAGATGAACGGGGAGTTGCTGGTGGTCTGATAAGTAGGGAGGAGAGTTCTAGGAAAGGGAACAGCAGTGGTGTGAAACATCAAGGAGAGTGTGCATGTGTGTGCCTGCGTGTGTATGTGTTTTGGGGAGTGACATTGGGGAAGTTGTATTGTGCGTACCTTGGTGTGGCTGTGGTGTTGCTTCGTTGCTGTTGGAGTTGTGGCTGGAGCGGAGCTGGGGACCTTCTGTGCTAAGGTTTGACTATGTTCTAAAGGCACGTGACTTAGTCTTGGAAGTATTTTTAGCCTGGCAGTGTAGGGGTGTGTGCAGACACAGAAATAGCAAGGCGCATCTTACCGCAGTGTCAGTTTACTCAGGGGGAGAAGCTCACCATTTTTATATTAAAATCAAATACTGTAAATAATCCATTTACAGAGCAAATGGATTATTTTTATGAATTCTAAAGAGAATTTTGTTGTGCTTTGTGAGTTCCAGGCTACATCCTCAGGCCTCCAAAGGCCTGAGGTTCTTTCTCCTACTTGTAGAGGTAGTTGTGTGAAAAACTAGACAATGAGGAGTTGTTAAAAGTTATTTCTATTACCACAGAAATGATCAGATTTTTAGAAAAATGGTAGGTTGGAGTAGGGCGAGACTTGCATGCAGTGAAATACATTTAGGAAACTGCTGTAGTTGTTAAACTAGAAATGTTGGTATCTGAGTTCTTTGAGTCCAGCGTTAGTATTGTACTTATTTGTATTTTCCCATAGAACCTAATATACTTCCTGAAGTCTGCTATGAGTATTTTCTATCTTAAATAAAGATTTTATATAATTTATCAATAGTAGATATTGGGGAACTTACATACTTTTTGTGGCTTGCCTCTAAAAATGTCAAACCGGCTGGCTCAGTAGAGCATGAGACTCTTGATTTTGGGGTCGTGAGTTTAAGCCCCACATTGGGCATAGAGATTACTTAAATAAGTAAATAAATAAATTTCAAAAGATTAGTCAAATCAGCTGATAAGTTACTATGGGGTATTCATTGGATTTTTCAATAGTGATTAGGCAAAAATATGTATGAAAGGTATTTTTAATCAGAATTCAGTCTTCAAAATTTTTAAAGGTAACATATACATTTAGATCTTTTAGAAATTATGAGAGTATTTATTGTCATTAATTTGGCCTGAGACCTGCTTTCAGAGTACCTGTATCTTTCCAGATGCTTTGTTTGTGACCGTCTGCTCTGGTCCATCTCAGTAAGTGTATTTTTTTTTTTTTTTTTTTTTTTAAGCTTCATGTGGTTCTCCCAGACTCAGTTGCATTGTTAATGTGGTTGAGTGGAACCAAGGGTTTAAGCTGCCAGAGTAGATCAAAGATGGGTTTTGGCTATCGAAGTGTATCAAATAGTGTTGATAATGTTCACTTAAAAACAAATCTGTCTCTCTTTGTAAAAGGTAAATCTTTCTTTCCCCCTTCCCCTCAACAGTAAATCTTTTTTTTTTTTTTAATTTATTTATTTATTTATTAGAGAGAGAGAGAGAGAGTGAGCACAGGCAGAGAGGCAGGCAGAGGCAGAGGGAGGAGCAGGCTCCCTGCCGAGCAAGGAGCCCGATATGGGACTCGATCCCAGGACGCTGGGATCATGACCTGAGCCGAAGGCAGCCGCTTAACCAACTGAGCCACTCAGGCGTCCCAACAGTAAATCTTTTTTATTTCAGATTTTATTTTACTTATTTTTGAAGAATTTATTTATTCATTTGACAGAGACACAGCGAGAGAGGGAACATAAGCAGGGTGAGAGAGAGAGGGAGAAGAAGGCTCCCCAAGAAGCAGGGAGCCCAATGTGGAGCTCGATCCCAGGACCCTGGTCATGACCTGAGCCGAAGGCAGATGCTTAATGACTGAGCCATCCACTTTAGAAAGTTTTTAAGCTTCCTTTTTTCCTCTCTTTAGAATGGGTCAAATTGGGATTGGATAGGAAATCTGATGCAAAGAGTTAGATCCTAAAAATTAAATGAGTTTATGAAACATTAGATTATTTCTAAAAGCAGAGAAAGGTGGAATTTTCTAGAAGCACAGCAATTTTTTTTTTTCTTTTTTTCTTTAAGAGAGGGAATAGGGCAGAGGGAGAGGGAGAAAGAGAATCTTAGGTGGGGCTTGATCTCACAGTCCTAACTAAGATCATGACCTGAGCCAACTAACGCCCTGAAACACAGCAATTCTTAACCTTGTATTCATGGCTTGTCTTCAGGGGTTCCTGAACTTTCTGAAGTATAATGCAAAAAGAGTGAATTTATATCTGCATTTTTCTGGGGAGAAACCCCAGGTTTTCAGGAGGGGGAGGTGTATGAATTCGAAAAAAGTTAGATATCCTGGTTAATGTTTCTTTAATACTTATAATTCAAGAGTATCAAAAGCTTTGATATTGTTTAATTTATTCCAAGTAGTCAGCCCTTGCTCTTTAACATTTAAGGAAAATGAGATCTAGAGAGGTTGATTGATTTGCCCAATAACAGAAAATTCTCTTAATTTTTAGTCCATTTTCCTTCTTATAATCTTTTTTAAGTGTTCTTTATTCCCCCCTACTTTCTATTTCTCACTCCTTTACCAGAGCAGTGATGAAAGAATAGAGTAGTGCAGTTGGTACTTTTTTTTTTTATAGCCCTGGGAGATATTTCTTAGTTTTATTGTAGGTTTTTTGTTTGTTTTTAAAGATTTTATATAATTATTTGACAGAGAGAGACACAGTGAGAGAGGGAACACAAGGAGGGGGACTAGGAGAGGGAAAGCCGAGCAGGGAGACCAGTGTAGGGCTCGATCCCAGGATCCTGGGATCATGACCCCAACCGAAGGTAGACGCTTAACTGACTGAACCACCCATGCTCCCCTGCCTTTTTTTTTTTTTTTTTAAGATTTTATTTATTTGAGAGAGAGCATATGAGTGGGATGATGGGCAGAGGGAGAAGCAAACTCCCCACTGAGCGAGGAACCCAGTACAGGGCTCAATCCTGGGACTCAGGGATGATGACTCTAGCCGAAGGCAGACAACTTAATCAACTGTGCCACATAGGCATCCCTCTATTATAGTTTTTCGATAAGAATCTTATAGGCACAGATCATTTGAAATAGCATCACATAACATTGTTTATAATTACCCAAGACCCAATCTCAATTAATAGAACTAATATAGGCAGGTCTAAGTGGTTTAGTTAATAAATATGTGGGAAAAGCAGGTTTAAGAGTATTGAATACCATGCCTTTTTGTGCTCTGGACTCTCCCACCCCCTGTTCCATGTTTTCTTAGCATGTAAACTGCCCGTTTTCCTCTTCCCCATTCTCTTTGCTCAAATAGATAATAAAATAAGTGGTAGTGGTTTTGATATAAGAGTCTGCTGTGCAAAGCCGTGTAGAAGCAACATTACATGGTAAAAATAGCATGATGGGTTGTCTAAAAGTAGAGGCCATTAGCTAAGTATTTGTGAGATTGTGGCATAAACTTTGAAGATGGGGTTGTATAATGTAAAGCAAAATGATTTTGTGCATCAGATGCAGATTTTGGGAACTATTATTGTGTGATCTGATCTTAAATGTTTAGACAGTTGCTTGTTTGAAACTAACTTCTGGAATTGTAGTTTCTATATTTAGCTCTAGTCAGAATTTCTTCTGGAGGCTCTATTCTCCTATAATGTATAAAACTATTATTTTCTCTCTGTTTTTCAGAACTGTTTTCCTTTAATGTTCTACATACATATAAGAATGTATTTTTTAAAAAAGATTGATTTTAGAGACAGAGAGGGAGAGAGCACCGGGTGGCCAGAAGGGTGAGGGCGATAAGGAGCAGCGGGAGAGGGAGAGAGAAACCGAAGCAGACTCCTCACTGAGTGTGGAGCCAGATGCAGGACTCCACATCACCACCTGAGATTATGACCCAAGCCAAAAGGAAGAGTCGAATGCTTTACTGACTGTACCAGCTGGTGCTCCAAGAGTAAAAGTATTCTTCATGCATATAGAAAAATCTTCTATGGAGAAATCTTGGTTGTTCTAAAAATTGAAAAATTAACATATTAATATTGTGAAATTTGATTCATTTCCATTTGGTAAATTTAAAAGGAACTTTGTAGAAAAATTTTAAAATATCCAATTCATAAAATACATTATTTCAGAGTTATAACATGAATATATGTTTTTTGTAAAAAGTCAAGCAGGAGTTATAGTAAAAATTGAAGGTGCCCCCTCAGCCTTGTTGAAAGAAAACAAACCATTTATTAAAACCATTTATTAAAGTATGAACTAAGCAATGGTTTCTTCACCCCAGTTAGTGGCTTGTGATTTGCATTTGTTCTGCTTAAGTGTTGGTTAGGACCTTCTAACAATAGGGAATTCAGTGCAGGATATGGGGAATAGAGCCTTCAAAATTATTCTGGAACATGTTTGCTTCATGTTCACATATAAATAGGCTATTTCTTGCTTTATGAAAAGTATTGTTACATTATCATGTGGTATAAAATGCCTATGGGCTAAAAATCGATAAGGGACATATCAGAGAGACAAAGTGGTCCATGTCCCCTACCCCCTACTTCTTCCCAGTATTTTATACTGAAAATTCAAATGTTCAGGAAAGTTGAAAGAATTTTACAATGTACACTTATATACCCACCATATTTACTGTTAACATTTTTCTGTGCTTCCTTTTTCATATATCCCTCTATTTTTCTGTCCATCCATCTTATTTTTTCACACATTCCAAAGTAAACTGCAAACACTGATACTCCTTAAATATTTCAGCATGCATATTAATAACTGGATTTCAGTATTTGAGTGATTTCTTTAGATGTAAAATTTACAGACAGTGACAAATATAAAACTTAAAGTTACATTTGCAGAATTTTGATAAATACATATATCTGGGTAATTTCAGGTGACTTTTTTATTATATTAAAATATATATAATAAAATAAAAATATACATTGTATCAAAATATGTATGATAAAACAAATATAAAATATATATGAAATAAAAATATATAATAAAATAAAAATATAAAACATAATAAAATAAAAATATATAATATACATGAAATATATATAATAAAATAATATATAATAAAATTAAAATATATAATTAAAAGTATATAAAATATGTAACAAAATATATATAATAAAAACACATAAAATATATAAAATATAATAAATTAAAATAAAATGTAATAAAATATATATAAAATAAAATTAAATATAAAAACATGTAGATAGTATAATATAGATAATAAAAAATGAAATACATTTTAACTATTTATTTTTATTTTTTTTAAAGACTTTATTTATTTGTTTGACAGAGATCACAAGCAGGCAGAGAGAGAGAGGAAGGGAAGCAGGCTCCCTGCCGAGCAGAGAGCCCAATGCGGGGCTCGATCCCAGGACCCTGGAATCATGACCTGAGCCAAAGGCAGCGGCTTTAACCCACTGAGCCACCCAGGTGCCCCAACTATTTTTTTTTAAAGATTTTATTTATTTATTTGACAGACAGAAATCACAAGTAGGCAGAGAGGCAGGCACAGAGAGAGGGAGAGGCAGGCTCACTGCCGAGCAAAGAGCCGGATGCGGGGCTCGATCCCGGGACCCTGGCATCATGACCTGAGCCGAAGGCAGAGGCTTTTAACCCACTGAGCCACCCAGGAGCCCCAAAAATGAAATACATTTTAACTATTTTTAAGTGTACAGTTCAGTGGCATTAAGTATATTCATATTGTACTACCGTCACCACCATCCATCGCCACCAATTTTTTCATCTTCTCATACTGAAACTCCATACCTATTAAACAATGAGTCCCTGTTTTGTCCCAGTACCCAGCCCCTAGTAACCCCTATTCTACTTTCTATTTCTAATGAGTTTGACTATGCTAGATATTTCATATAAATTGAATAATGTAATATTTGTCCTTTTGTGTTTGGTTACTTTTGCTTAGTCTTTTGTTTTCAAGATTCATCTATGTTACAGCATATATCAATCAGAATTCCATTCCTTTTTAAGGCTGAATAATAGGAAGTGACTTATTTTTAAGTTGCTGATGGTTTTGTGTTACTTTCTTTCTAAGATTTATTTATTTGAGAGAGAGAGAGGCACAAGCGTGGTGGGGAAGGGCAGAGGCAGAGGGAAGCTGCTTAAGCAGGCTCTGTGCACGGAGGGTGGTTGGGAGGGGTGGTGGTGGCTGGATCTCACCACCCTGAGATCAGGACCTGAGTTAGAGGCTTAACTGACTGCACCACCCATGGGCCCCTGCTTTTGTATTTCTTAATTAACCTTTCTTCAAAAAAATCGCTCTATGTAACAAAGGTACCTGTGAGTATTGAGGATTGGTTATGTATTCCCCCAGTACCTTCTCTCTCTCTTTTTTTTTTTTTTCTTAAGATATTATTTATTTATTTGACTGGGTGATTGAGAGAGAGAGAGACAGAGAGCAAGCACAAGCACGGGGTATGGCAGACAGGGGAGAAGCAGGCTCCCTGCTGAGCAAGGAGCCTTATGTAAGGGCTTGATCCCGGGACCCTGGGATTGTGACCTGAGCCCAAGGCAGAGGCTTAACCCACTGAGCCACCCAGGCGCCCTCCCCCCAATACCTTCTTAACCAACTGAGCCACCCAGGCACCCTAAGAAATATAGATATTTAGAGTCTGCAGACTTTATATTTTAGGCAAAGGTCTACTTAGTTGGAAACCTATGTGAGGGTCCACAGGGGTGGAGTTAGATAACCAATGGGCCCTGGGCTTGTGAAGAGACAACTTCTGCTTTGGCTCCAGGGAGCTGTGCTACTTGGGAGAGAAACCTCTTGCCCACGCTTGCAGTTTAATAAGAGAAATCAGAAAACTGGGTATTTGTGTGAAGTACTTAAGATTTCTTAATGTTGGCAACTAATGTAACTAAAAAAATTATACTTTGCATGCCAAAGAAAACATGTGTGGTCCAAATTCTGTCTGCCAGCCAACTGTTTATAACCTTTGCTAGTTAAGGAAAAAGTCTTTTACTTCTTCTCCTAAAAACAGGAAGTTGAGCTACTGAGTATGAAATGTGTTTGAAAGCTACATATTCTGTATTTCAGGGTAATTGTATTTTTTTAAATCTTTTTTTAAAGATTTTATTTATTTATTTGACAGGGAGAGATCACAAGTAGGCAGAGAGGCAGGCAGAGAGAGAGAGGGAAGCAGGCTCCCTGCTGAGTAGAGAGCCTGATTTGGGGCTTGATCCCAGGACCCTGAGATCATGATCTGAGCCAAAGGCAGAGGCTTTAACCCACCGAGCCACCCAGGAGCCCAGGGTGATTGTATTTTTGATATTAGATTCCTGAAGCTCTTTCAGAAAAGCCAAGATGGATTTGTTTTTTAATCCATCGTCAGCCTAGTTACTTTTTTTTTTTAACATTACTCTTACAATCAAAAGAAATAAGGTAAATGATAAAAATTTCAAACATTTCAGAAATACATACTGTAGAAAATGAAGGCCTTCTCTAAGTCCCCCTTTATATCATTATTTCATTTGTGTTATATAACCTTATTAAAACCACATACCACTCATTGCTTTTTCAGGGTGTGTGGATGATGATACTTGATATGTTATAACTTCATTTGTTTTTGTTGCTCTAGAATTTCTGTAACGATAACCACACTTTTGAGTTTTATCATAGTTTTTATTTTTTATTTATTTTTTTTAAATTTTTTTTGTAAGATTTTATTTATTTATTAGTTAGAGAGAGAGAGAGAGTGAGCACAGGCAGACAGAGAGACGGGAGGAGCAGGCTCCCCGCCGAGCAAGGAGCCCGATGTGGGACTCGATCCCAGGACGCTGGGATCATGACCTGAGCCGAAGGCAGCCGCTTAACCAACTGAGCCACCCAGGCGTCACTATAGTACACCAATGCATAAAGTGTATTATGACATGTGACCTGTAAACAGTTTGATTATTAGTCTTCCCAGGATTCATTAGGCATTCAAGCTCCTAATTTCAACAAAGATTCTTCATCAGGGGCGCAGTGAAGTCATGGTCTTTAGTGTCCTGAACAATACCACCACAAGGCCTTTTCCTCAATAAAGGGAAAAGGCATAGAATACACCATTGCTTTGGATGTGATGTAACTTGTGTAAATTAAACATATTTCAAAGTATTTTATTTAATAGAAGATGAAACTTTGAATGTAAAATATATCTTTGATGAATGGGGGCATAAAGTGAAATCTAAAATGTAGTCATTCCTAATACTATGTTGAGAAATATGGTTCTCTAAAAAGTCTTGTATTCTGAATTGAGTTTATTTAAGAATATTTATTAGTTCCTATCCTGAATCAACACTGTGCTCTATGACAAGCCTATCTTCTTGCAGGAAATTAGACTTTGTTTTTTATTTTATTTTGTTTTCTTAAGGATTCTATTTATTTATTTGTCAGAGAGAGAGAGAGAGAGCACAAGCAGGGGGAGCAGCCCGCAGAGCTGGCAGTGGGAGAAGCAGGCTACCTGCTGAGCAAGAAGCCCAATGTGGGACCCGATTCCAGGACCCTGGATAATTACCTGAGCTGAAGGCAGACGCTCAACTGACTGAGCCACGCAGGCATCCTGGGCATTAGACTTTAAACAGTGAATTACATAATTACTTCAATAAAAGTTTTTCAAGGGGCACTGAAAATGTACAGTGTGTTGCTCTAGGGGTGTGAAGGGTATGTAAAGTCATCTGGGAACTCTGAGGCGGTTCTCTTGAGGAAATGATACTTGAGCTGAGCTATGTAAAGATGGGTACAAATTAAATGGACGAAAGTTTGGAGATGGTGGGATGATTCCATGGATTAAAAATGAATGTGTTAGGGGTGCCTGGGTGGCTTAGTCGTTAGGCGGCTGCCTTTGGCTCAGGTCATGATCCAGGGGTCCTGGGATCAGACCCCACATCAGGCTCCCCACTTGGTGGAAAGCCTGCTTCGCCCTCTCCCACTCCCTCTGCTTCTGTTTCTTCTCTTGCTGTGTCTCTCTCTGTCAAAGAAAAAAAAAAAAAAGAATGAGTGGGCTGGAATGCAGAGAGCAAGGGGATAGTGTGCAGAGATAGATCCTGAGGGGCTAGGAGCCACATTAAAGGTTAGGTCTGCTCCTTCCTATAGTGTGACTGTAAATGTGTTGTCCAAAACAGGCCATTTGAGAATAAAAGTCAGTGCCATTACTAATATAAATGAGTAAATAAATACATCAGTGTATGTATTATATATTTATAAAAACAGATTTTTATAATGCTTTTACTTGGATACTAGTCACTTCCCAATAGCAGCAACGGGGTGTGGGATCTTTGCAGCAAGATTGCTGTGGAAGATGACTCTACACTAGCATATACTGGCTCTATGATAAGATCATTGAAGGTGGGGCGCCTGGGTAGCTCAGCTGGTTAAGTGTCTGGCTCCTGATTTTAGCTCAGGTCATGATCTTGGGGTTGTGAGTTTGAGCCCCAGGTTGGGCTCTGTGCTGCATGAGGAGCCTGCTTGAGAGTCTCTCTCTGTGCACCCTCCATTCCCACCCATGTCCCCCTCCCCCCAAAAAGATCATCGAAGACAATTTTAGTGTAATTTTGGCCACTGGCTAATTTCATAACCCTGAGTATTCTAGGACTCAATATGTTTTAGTTTTCCCCCCTTTTGTTCTGAATTTTCCTTTAAAAAATGTATTTTCTTTAAAAATTTTTTTAAGTAGGCTCCATGCCCAGTGTGTAGCCCAGCACAGGGCTTGAATTCATCACCCTGAGGTCAAGACTTGTGAGCTGAGACCAAGAGTTGGATGCTTAACTGAGCCACCCTGGAGCCCCTAAAAGATATATTATAAACATTTCAAACATAAAAAACAAATTAGTGTAGTGAATTCAATATCCTCATCACCAAGTTTTAGTAATTATTAAAATAATTATTAAATTAGTATTATTTATGCCTCTTTCCACTCTTTCATTCCCTGGATTATTTTGGAGTAAATTCCAGATGACATATTTTCTTGTAAATATCTGTGTATGTCTCAAAAAGATAAGAAAAATTACGGAAGCAGAACAAACTTCGTCAAAAACATTAACATCAATTTCTTAATATCATCAAGCATTTGTTATATAATTATTACCATTTACTAATTTTCTTATAAACTAAAAAATTTTTTCTTCATTTAAATCAGAATCCAAATAAGATCTGTATCTTATAACTAATTACTATATCCTTTAGGTCTTTAACAAAGTTCTCCTCCATATCTTCTTTCAAAGTTTTTTTTTTGAATTGTTTTTGTTTTTTTGCAAGTACAGAATGTTCATGCTACACTTTCCTCCAGTCTGCACTTATGCTGATTGTGTTTCTGTGGTGATGTTTAACACGTTCCTTTGTCCTTTGTATTTTCTGTAAATTGATTACATGGAAAGCAGTGGGTCTCAACATGGGTGTCGGCAATTTGCAGTTTCGTGGGTAGAGGCCAGGGTTGCTGCTAAACATGATACATTGCCCAGGAGGCCCCCACAACAAAGAATTAACTAGCTTAAAACGGTGCTGTTAAACACCACAGTTGAGAAACTATGATCTAGAGACTTTATCAGCTTCAGGTTTAATTATTTTTGGTCTAGTTCTTTCTCTTTTTGTGATTTTAGGAGTGAATGCTTATTGCCCAGGTCCATTCATTTATTAGGGATTCACAAAAGGGTAATATTTTAATTCTATCCTTCCTTCCTTCTTTCTTTATTATCTGGAATACCTCTGTGAAGAGAAACTTCCCTTTTTTAATTATTTGGTTATCCCCTATAGCATATAGTAAAGACAGGTTAAATGCCTGATATTTTTCTTTCTTTACCAACGAGTAACATTTTATATTTTATTCCAGGTTGATCTCCTATCAAGAGTTCTTGGCATTTGAATCTGTTTTATGTGCTCCAGATTCTATGTTCATAGTGGCTTTCCAATTGTTTGACAAGAGTGGAAATGGAGAGGTGACATTTGGTAAGGAAAAAAAAAGATTATAAGTGATAAGTGAAGTCAGTAAGGCTGGTCCAGTCTTTAAATGCTAAATCTAGTAACTGCATATAGATTGCTGCTTATTTAGGAGCTGGTCAATAAGTGAAGTATTAACTTCCTGAAAGAATTTACACAGATAAAATTAAAATGGTGTATTTCCTTCAAAACTTTAGACTATTGCAAAAAAGTAAGGAATCTAGGAATGCCGTTGCTCATTGAGTCATTGACACTTTACATTCCTAAAATAGGTGGTGTAAAATTTTCTTGTTCTGGGCTAGCCTGGGCAAAATTCTTTATGAAACAGACTGTGAGCAGCATGGAATAATCATGTCATTCTTTAAGGAATTTTTGGGTAGAGAGTGCAGAGCTTTTCAATAGCAGTCTGGAAAATTGCTGCTCTGTCATTGTAGCACCAAGAATGGAACCGAAGGAGGGAGTTAAGAATAGTTAGCATTCTCTAAACCCCCATTATAGGTTTTTGATTTTAGGAAACAAGCCTAGTACGTTGAAATTGCAATCTGTATTAAGTGTAGAAATTGATATAAGTCCTTTGATAGACACATAATTTAGCACAGTGTCATTGTTTGACAAGCATATAAACAAAGATTTCTATCTGTAGCCGTGTGTTAGTTTTTAAAGTTGCTTATTTGTGGAAA
This sequence comes from Taxidea taxus jeffersonii, assembly GCA_003697995.1. NCBI lineage: Eukaryota > Metazoa > Chordata > Mammalia > Carnivora > Mustelidae > Taxidea > Taxidea taxus. The sequence continues at coordinate 16,801 of ML102403.1, read as the reverse complement.
TTAGTTTGTGTTTAAAATATCTGCAAATTTTTCTGACAACAGGCTTTTCAGTGAAAACAATGCAGTGTTTTCAGGGATCTTGAACTCTCTTCCCTTTTTTTTATATTTACATTTTTTATTGTAGTAAACACATAGAATCTTAACCATTTTTCAGCATGCAATTCAGTAGTGTTGAGTATATTCATGTTGTTGTGAAACAGATTTCTAGAACTCTTCCACCTTGTAAAGCTGAACTTTAGCCCTTTTATGGTGTGAATTGGCATCAATATGTGGTAGAAAAACTCTTGAAAATCAAGCTTTCCCTGACTATAGTGCTAAATATTTATTTACTGCAGTATTTGTTATATAAAAAACATCTTTCAGCTAAACTCAAAGGAAGAAGTATCATTGCATGCAAAGAATGATGAGGAAGTATAGGTATTCAGAAGGACCAGTGGTGCCTTTACTTTGATTTTAGTGGGCACATTATCTAGCTTGGCATTGACCTTTTCCTTTTGCCCATTGATCCTGTTATTTTCTGTATAAGAAGATCTTCCCAAATAAACACGAGTGCAGACAAAACTCCTCGGGTTTTTGCATCTGTCTTGGCATGCTTCCTGCTTTGGTGCAAGCTCTGGCCATTTTTCCTCCTAAAGGTTGACTTTCCCCAAAAGCACCTAGATTCTGTAGTTTAAAGTATAAAACCTTTATCATCTCATCATTCAGTATTAACCCTGGACCACTAATAATGCCGCATTTTCTATTTTCAGTAGGTATCACACATTCTCACATGTCTCACTTTCAAATGTTGTGCAGCAGTTCTTGGGAAATACTTTGATACAAATATCTGCATTAGGGACAGCATACCTGTGGTTCTATCATGTGTCCATTGTTTAAGAATTAGATTTCCTAAAACCAAATTGTGGTTTCTTTTGTCCCTCCTACCTTGGTATCTTGGTTCTTTGTGTCTCCTCCATTTGCTTTTCCCAATTTTATTTTTAAAAAACAAGTTGCTCAAGTCAGTTCATCCAATGGAATAACAATAGAGACTCATGCCGGTGTTGATTAGTAGATTAATCAACTAATGAAATAGTTGATTTCAAATAAATGTGTTTATAAACACATTTTTTTCGTGCAAATGAAAGCTTGGAGTTATTAGATCCCAACTTTAGCATTTTAAAGATCTTTTGTTTTCCCCCAGACTATGATGTAAGAGTTAGAATTTTAAGAAAACCATTAAGATTAAAAGCCAAACCAATCACTTTCCATTGTTATAACACCTGACATGAACTGAAGAACATATAAATCCTCCAAAATTCCGTTTTCATTCTTCTGCTTCATAATCTAGAAATAGGAAGATTCTTATAGAATAATATACAGCTGAATGCCCTTTCAACATTGTTCTTGGAGTCCCTGGCCAGCTGTATCGTTGTCTTGATGTTCACATATTTCCTGAGACCTTGACCATTTTCCTTTCCTGCCTTGCCTCCCTAGTTTTGAGGATCCATTTTGGACAAATTTTCTTAATAAAAATCATAATGAAGGAGAGAAATTTTAATTTTATATTCTTAGGAGGAAAAGCATTGAAACTGTTACAAATGCCATTTAACAAGATTTCTAAGGCCTACTCATTACAGGCTGTTTTCAAGACGACAGAATTTCAGCATAAGGAAATAATTAACTTGGAGTTTATTTTTATAGGATTTTGGATCTGTGATAAAGGTCAGTTTTCATGTTTGTATCCACTTAATAAAATGAATTATGCTTATGTATTTTTAAATAAATGCTAAAGTGAAAGGACATTTTAGATTCATAGTAACTCTAAATTCTTTTCAACTAAATGGACTTATGTTTTCTAGTTTGGAACTTGTTTATAGTTTTTTCTTGAGCACATCAGGAGAGAAAGGTGGGAGAGAATATTGGATGTCAGGTGTAATGGAGTGGAGAAAACTATTATACCATCGATATCTCATGGATGATGATGATGTTATCTGTGTATTTGTATATATTGTTCTCATCTATGCTTTTGTTTTTTTAGATATGCTTTTTAAATACACATCAGATTAGATACTTAAACTATGTGCATTTTTTGGAAGTATTTATATATATAGAAATATTGAACAACCCTTACTTGAGTGCTGGAAAAATTTTGTTTTATTTTTTTAATTGTTAGAGATGCCTCTACTTTGGGGGAGAGGACTTATATTGAGACTTTGGTTATCCATTTCAGAATATGCAAGCTCAGGAGAGGGTTCTGGAGTTTTTAAAAGAGTGAATAAAACCATTAGTTGTTTCCTCTCTGTTGTTCTTCCAATAAAACTTCTAATGCATGCT
>ML102403.1:0-14088 GCA_003697995.1 Taxidea taxus jeffersonii | reverse complement strand
TGGATAATTACTTATTGGTTTGTGTATCTGTTACTGCCTGGTGTCATGAGCCTTGTAGAGGCCGCTGCATGCCTGGTGTTTGCTAGATACATTGAAAACTTGCCTTGGTCTCTCTGCCAGCCACCAGTGTACTGGATATTCTGCTTGGTAGAATTAGGTTGAGGTAACCTACATAACCAGTATACTACCTTGTGTTGTCAGTAGCTGTCATGCATTCGTCCCACATTTAAAAAAATCAAAGCCTATTGCTTTAACAAAGATGTAATCCTTCAAAAAAAACAAGACCCAAACTCCTATTGACTAATAAATGAATATAAGATATGTTATAGAGTCTAAGTTTTCTACTGAAATCTCACCAACATTGTGTTCCACACTGCTTGCCTAGGAATGGGAACTCTCCAAAGTAAATTTTTTTTCAAGGGCCTATCTTCATCTCCCTACTGTAAAACCCTCAAAAAGCAGGGATTCCTTTTGATTTTAAACTGTGTTTCATTGTCGTTAGATACAAGAAATAAATATGTGTTCCATTTGTGCCTCTTTTTCCATGAAGGGAAGAACAGATTGGGTTTGGTTTAGGCATTAGCATGGCTGTTACTAAAGGTTCCGGAGGTGGAAATCTAGATATGAAAGATGTACCTTCTCTTACTGGAAACAAAGCTGTAGACATGGAGTAATATGAAAATCTAATAGTAACAAATACCTACCTTATTTTTTTTAATTTTTAAAAGATTTTTATTTATTTATTTGATAGACAGAGAGCACAAGTAGGCAGAGAGGCAGGCAGAAAGAGAGGTGAAAGCAGGCTCCCCGTGGAGGAGAGAGCCTGATGCAGGGCTCGATCCCAGGACCCTGGGATCATGACCTGAGCCGAAGGCAAAGGCCTTAACCCACTGAGCCACCCAGGCGCCCCACAAATACCTACTTTAATCTGGTAAGAATTAGAGCTGCACTTGGATGTTCAGATTAAATCAGGAAGAATTTTGAGATTTCTTTCAGATACTGCAGAGAAGGTAATATTAATACTCAAGGCTACTAGAGTAGCTTAGAATTAGAGGCAAAAAAAAAAGGATATGCCATTTGGTGATAGACTCTTGAAGCATCTAGTTTCTATAGTAATAGATGCTCTTTAAATATAAACTTACGCTTCCTGAGAAAAGGACCTTCACATGTATTTGTCAGGAAGACTACTCTATTGACTGATTGTATGGTAGTCCCTTCTGGAGGTAGGTAAAGGGTTAATAGAAATACTTTCTTGCTTGGAAATACAGAGAAAGTCACCTAGGAAACTAATGCCCTACCTGGAAGTAGAGCCTAGCAGTGTGGGACTGAGTCTACATACTATGTTGGTTGGGGCTTTCTCTGCTAAGTTCCTGTTGCTGAACTTTTTGTTGTTGTTGTTGTTTGTTTTCCTTTGTTTTCTTTTTTGGTCTCTTAGTTGTTCCTCTTCTTTCTCCCCAAGTTTTCCTTCACTGAAAAACTCTTTACTTCCACAAGTCTCGCCATTGTTTTTGTTCAGTTATACACAAGGAATTCATTGTTTTGGTGGGAGTCCTAAAAGCCTCTCTGACTTCACTTTAAGAACTGTGCAGGTGAAACTCAGCTATTGAGGACTTTTTCCCCCCCCTGACAATAAAAATGTTTGGTCTCAAGCCTATTAAGTTGGAAGCAGTGGCTCCTGCTGGGCTGGAATCCTTGGAATCAGGATGTCGTTGGGCTGATGGTAGGTGGGCTGTGTCACAGGGCTGATGGCTTGTATACCTACAGGAGGAGTTCTCTGGCCACACCGTTGGTACAGCAGCTCCTTCCAGGCTCATTCATGGAACAGGCATGGTGGCAGTCTTGGAGAAGAGTGCCAGCCCCGGTCAGAGGTAATTTTGTACTGCAGAAAGGTGAACAAGACCAGTAGGAAGCGCCCATAAGGACCAGGGGAGGGATGAGGGTGGATGAGATGGGGAGACACGGTGTGGGCTGCTGGGGACATTAAAACCTCTATTAAGACATATTTACATGATATATATGCTTCAATGTGTGTTTCATTTAGTCCTATCATCATAAGTGACTGATACAGCTAAACTGACTAATGTTATACGTCTGTGAACATTTTTAATCACAGTTGTCACCATTACCTGCCCTCCTTTCCTTTGAGCAAAGAGAACATAATGACAGGCAACTTTTGTGTCTGGCCCCAATTCCCTTTTCAGAGAAATTATAAACCATCTCTTTCATAAGCCCATGCTCTGCAGGAAGTGAAAAAGTGGTCTGTTGTTTTCTATATGTCAGAAAACGAATGGATTCCTATATCCCATAGCAAAACCAGGCTAGTATAAAACACGAGATCATGATCTTGCTGCCTAAGATGTGACTGTCGTAGCTCTTTCATCCAGGCCAGAGCTTTGGCCACTGAAATAGCACTCCAAGGAGTGCTGCTTAGAGCCAAAAACCCTTGTTTGCCACTGGAAAGACGGGATTCTCTCTGGGGGGAAAACTTTCTGTGCAGTTTCAGTTAGTTGCCCTGGGAATATGTGAGATTATTGGGGTTCTCTTTCATGTCACGCAGAACTTGATAAAACTGGGTAAGATAAGAACATCATCTCTTTGAGCTATTGCCTCATACAAGTAGAAGCTCTCCAGTTCTGGAGCTTTCGTATAACTTTTTTTTTTTTTTTTTTTTTTGGATAAACGCATCCTGGTAAAGTGGTGATTATGAATTGGACCTTAAAACAATAGTTGTACTAATTGTTTTTGTAAGCTTCCTGAATCAGCCTTAGGCAGCTGGTAGTGAAAATAATAACAGAAGGAAAGCAGGACACATCAAGAGGTACCAAAGTAGGTTGGAAATTTTGTTATTCCTAGTAACTATAGTTGTAGCCTGTGACATAGTTAAAATAATTAAAAGTGTCGGGGGAGGTGGTTAATAAAATGCAGCATATATTAGTGGTCATAATAAAACCACATACAAAGTGTGAGAAGTAGGAAATGTTGAAACAAGTACTCATGGAAAAGGACACTTCAATATTTGGGGAGATTACTATGAGTAATTTAAGCTATCATTTTAATTGTTTCAAAAATATTCCAACAGTTTATTTAGAGATTGTTAGGAAGTTTACAAAACAGGATTTTAGTTAAAGTTTTTATTATGGAACTTTTTTTGAGTGTAAGTCAGAAATTGTAACTTTGGTTCATAAGTATCCATTTTGTGATTGTAGAAAACAGTTTCATAATTAAGTAAATTTTTGTAGTTTGAAAGCTTTTGAATCTTTGATTGTATTTGATTAGTTTCACACTAATATTCTAATATTTTCTGATCATATAAAGGGAATTCAGTTTTATTCCACCATTATATAAAACTTCCCTAGATAGCAGTATGTACATTTCTTATCAGATAGTTGAGATTTAGGACTTGTGACCTTTAAAATAAAGGTTATCATAAAGTAACTTATTCCCTTTCATACACTTAATACTTAAATATATATATTAACTTAAGTTATTCTCTTTTTAAAAAGAGTTTATTTATTTATTTGAGAGAGAATGAAAGAGAGAGCATGAGAGGGAAGACGTTCAGAGGGAGAAGAGTCCCTGCTGAGCAGGGAGTCAGATGCAGGACTCAGTCCTGGGACTCTAGGATCATGACATGAGCCAAAGGCAGTCGCTCAACCAACTGAGCCACCCAGATGCCCATAACTTAAGTTATTCTATTCCCTTTCATTAATTTTTTCATGTTTCCTTAGTTTAACACTCAGACCTTAAATATAAGAAATCAATGTGATTAATTTGGGAATAGAGCAGCTGGTTAATTAAAGGGGATCATAAAAAATCTTTGCTGATCTCCCATATTTAGCTCTAAATATTTTTTGTAACCCTTATTATTTTAACTATCTTATAAATTTTAGCATATTTTACAACTGTTGAAATTCCATGTAGGTTTAAGAGTGAACTTATTAATTAAAAGCCAGGATCCCATGAATTGCTACTGAGTTAATTTTTTTTGTTTTTAGAAACAAAAACCCATATATTTAATATGGGTTTATGGAAGGTGAAAATAATTTAACATGGTTTGTAAACTCTGACACAGTGTTGCTAATTAGGCAAGAAATAAATGTTACATTCCATCTGAAAGGAAAGATGAGAATCCCATCTCCCCAGTGACATCCAATGCCTTCTTCCAACTTACTGATAGTGGTGACCTATTCGGAGCTGTTACATTGAGTCCAGACTGGTAGGATTTCCAGTTCAGGATTCTTCCACCTTCTTCGGCCTTCTCCCAATAGCAATGCTTTTATCAAGAAAAAAAGGTATATAAAACTAAAGGGAATCCATTAAACCATTTACAATGTGAGATTGGTATCTTATTCAAAGAATTTGCAGAAATTAGAGAAAAGAGCATAGTTGGAGATTACAAAACATTAAACTCACTAATTAGTAAAATTGATAGCTATGGATGGTAAAACACTTCCACTAATACAATTGGCATAAACTTGAAAATAATTTTTGTTTTAAGACATCAGTAAAACAGGCTTCCTGCTTTCTTAACTTTGCTAATGATTCTTTTTTTCCTTTTTTTTTTTTTTTTTGGCATGAGCTTCTGAATTAGGCTATCCAGTCTATGCTTGTTAAAGTACCAGTCATTTGTGAATTGACTTTTATTGTAAGTGTAGAACTGTGTGAGAAAGTGACTGACGTTGTTAGTGCATGAAGACAAGCTGTCAGAGGGTTTTAGTTGTATGTTACACAGCTTGACTGGTTCCTATCTAAAAGTTAGTGTACTGTGTTTAGTCCTTCTTTATTTAAAAGTGAATCACTAATTTCACTTATCTTAAAATATTTTTAATAGTTGGGACTAATAATCATGCTTTTTATGGGGATTTTGAAGCTTTGTGTCAAGACCATATTTTTGACAATATCAGAAGCTTTTAATAAGGTGCTTGCTGCTGAGCTAATGATATGCTTTTGGTAGTATTTCTTATACCTATCTTCAATAGACATTCAGGCTAGTGTGAATGTAATAATCAAGCCTCAATCAAACCATACTTAGTATGACAAATATTGCATTATACTGTAATTTAGGTATTCATGCTTCTGATAAAGGGCTTAATTCGACTCCTTGAGGAATCGGGAAAACACTATTGATTTTTTACTGGAATGCAAAGTAGCAGCCATTTGTAGTGCAAGATATAAATCACTTCCTAATTAAAATAAAATCAGGAGAAATTAAGAATCTCATGGCCTTATATATAATGGTACACAATCTTAAGTGTAAAATTATATTTTGTATCAATTGTGTTCCTGTGCATGGGTTTCTGGGCACAAAAAATTTTGCAGCTAATCTTAATAGAAGCAGATAATATTGACTTGAAATTTCTCTTAATTTCTTTCTGTAGGAACATTGCAGTGGACTAAACTACTTACTCCAGATATAATTTATTTATTTTTGTTTTCCCTTTTAAGAAAATGTCAAAGAAATATTTGGACAAACTATTATTCATCATCATATCCCTTTTAACTGGGACTGTGAATTTATCCGACTGCATTTTGGGCATAATCGGAAGAAGCATCTTAACTACACAGAATTCACACAGTTTCTCCAGGTGAGCTTAGTTTTCATAACTGGTGTAAAAACATGTCATTTCTCCTCCACTTCCTTCCTTTTTAGTTTTAAGTTTATGACCAAAAATAGCAATTCCTTGTGGTATTACATGCCCATTTTTCATTTCCCACTCCCAGAGGCAACTTTTTAAAACTCCTATAATTGTTTCTTTCGGTGATTACTTCCATAGCTTTAAATAATAAACCCACATTGGCACTTGTACTTTTTTTAAATCTCTTTTTTAAACTGAAGTATAGTTCACACACAATGTTAGATTAGTTTCAGGTGAACAACATAGTGATTGCCTAATCTGTGCTCACCGCAAGGGTAGCTACTGTCTGTCCCCATACAATGCTGCTATAGTACCATGCATTATATTCCCTATGCAGTGCCTTCCATCTCTGACGTATTCATGCCATAAATGGAAACCCGTACACCCCTTTTTCCTTCACCCATTTTGCCCATCCCCCACATGCTTCCCCTCTGGCAACTACTAGTTCTCTGTATTTATGGGACTGTTTCTGCTTTGTTCATTTGTTTTATTTTTTAGATTCCACATATAAGTAAAATCATATGGTATTTGTCTTTGTCTGACTTATTTCAGTTAGCATAATACCCTCTATGTCTGTCACTACTGCTGTAAATGGCAGGATCTCATTTTTTTAATGGCTAAGTAATATTCCATTGTATGTATATACCACATCTTCCTTATTCATGTATCAAGGGATACTTGGGTTGCTTCCAGGTATCTTGGCTATTGTAAGTAAAGTTGGAATAAACATAGGGGTTCACATATCTTTTCAAATTAGTGTTTTCATTTTCTTTGGGTAAATACCAAGTAGTGGAATTATTGGATTGTATGGTGTTTCTGTCTTTAATTATTGCCAGGAGCCTCCATGCTGTTTTTGTACAGTGGCTGCACCAATTTGCATTCCCACCAACAGAGCCTGAGTGTTCCCTTTTCTCCACATCCTCAACAATACTTGTGATTTCTTATGTTTCTAATAATAGCCATTCTAATAGATGTGAGCTAATATCTTATTTTGTGTGTGTGTGTGTGTGTGTGTGTGTGTGTATGTGTGTTTTAAAGAGTTATTTATTTATTTTAGAGAGAGAGTGTGGTGGGGTAGAGGGGCAAGAGGGAGAAGGTGAGAGTGTCTTAAGCAGACTCTGAGCTGAGCAGAGCCCAACACAGGGCTCAATCCCATGACCCTGAGATCACCACCTGAGCTGAAACCAAGAGTTGGATGCTTAATGGACTGTGTTGGCCATCTAGATGTTGTTTTTGGAAAAATGTCTGTTCATCTCCTCTGCCTGTTTTTCTGCAAATATTTTCTCCCATTAACTACATTGTCTTTTTCTTTTGCTGATGGTTTCCTTTTCTGTGCAAAAGCTTTTTATTTTGGTGTAGTCCCAACAGTTTACTTTTGATTTTGTTTTTCTTGCCTCAGAAGACATATTTAGAGAAATGTTGCTAAGGCCAATGTCAGTGAGATTCCTGCCTATGTTTTCTCCTAGGGGTTTCTTGTCTCAGGTCTTATATTTAGGTCTTTAATCCATTTTAAGTTTATTTTTGTGTGTCGTGTAAGAAAGTGGTCCAATGTTATTCTTTTGCATAGTTTTGTCCAGTTTCCTAGCACCATTTATAAAAGAAACTGTCTTTTCCTCATTATATATTCTTTCCTGTTTTATTGTACATTAATTGACCATATAATTGTGGGTTCATTTCTACTCTCTCTGTTCTGTTCCATTGATCTATGTGTATTTTTGTGCCAGTACCACACTGTTTTGATTACTACAGCTTTGTAGTATATCTTGAAATCTGGGAGTGTTGTACCTCCAGCTTTATTCTTCTTTCTCAAGATTGCATGGCTATATGGGGTCTTCTGTGGTTTTGTACTCTACTTTAAAAATTTTCACTTTTAGGTATTTTTCATTGAATTTGAACTGTGGAAGATTAGGAGCTGGTTCTTTCACCCTTCTCTCTCTATCCCACAGACTTGGATACTTTCTGTCTCCATCACCCATATAATTATGTTATGATTCTGCTTAGATCAATAATCATATTTAATTACGATAATTTTATAAATACTATGCATGACTAAAATGATTACTTTTCTTAGGGTTTCTAGTTCTTCTTATTTGTTTAGTTTTCTATGTATTAATGCTAATTCAGTCTTAAATTTTGCCTCAGTTATTAACATCTCATTTTAATATATTTACAACATATTAGGTATTTATTCTATCAATTTCATCTTCTTGGAGCTCTCTAGGAGCTTTTTCTTTTAAAAAAAATCCATAAAATTCACTTAACATAAAATTAACCATGTAAAAGTGCATGATTTAGTAGCATTTAGTACAATCCACAGTGTTGTGCAACTACCATGTTTGTCTTATTCCCAAACCTTTCATTACCAGAAAAACCCCTCTGTACTCATTAAGCAGTCACTCCCCATTCCTGTTTCTCCTCAGCTCCTGGCAGCCACCAAACTACCTTCACCTCTGTGGATTTACCTCCTCTGCATAGTGCACATGCAGTAGCCCCCCCACATTATTTACAGTTTTGCTTTTTTGCAGTTTCAGTGTACCTGTGGTCAGTTGCAGTCCAGAAGCAGGTAATCCCCCTTCTGATGTATCAGAAGTTCAGTAGTAGCCTAATGCTATGTCACAATGCTCACACCATTCACCTAACTTCATCTTATCACTTAGGCATTTTATCACCTCAAGTTATCACAAGAAGAAGGGTGAGTACAGTGCCAAGAGGACAAGAGAGAAAGAGACCACATTCACATAACTTTTATTGCAATGTAATGTTATAATTACTCTATTTTATTATTATTTTAGTGATTACTGTTAATCTCTTACTATGTCCAATTTAGGAATTAAACTTCATCGTATGTATGTATGTATGGGAAAAAACAGTATATATAGGGTTTGGGTCTATGTGCAGTGTCAGGCATCCATTTAGGGGTCTTGGATAAAGACCCATGGATAAAGGAGGACCACTGCTGGTGCAATTATACAATACAACTTTTTATGTCTGGCCTTTTCTCACTTCGCATGTTTTCAAGGATTATCCATGTTGTAGCATGTATTACTGCCTTATTCCTTTTTACAGCTCAATAATATTCCATTGTATACATATACAATATTTTGTCTATCCATTCATTAGTTGATGGACACTTGGGTTGTTCTCACTTCACCTTTTGGCACTTGTGAACATTGGAGTCCATGTATTTCTTCAAATACCTGTTTCCAAATCTTTTGAGTATATCCCTAGATATGAGATTGCTGTCACGTAATTTTATCATTAACTTTATGAGGAATTGCCAGACTGTTTTCCACAGCCCCTGCACCATTTTCTTGGAACTTTCTGACCTGCTTCATGGTTGCAGGCTGGAGTTTGTACTTTTTGCATAGCTGTCAGTCTGTCAGTCTATCATCTACCTTCACCGTGGGGAATCCATTTGTTTTTCTTTTATGTTGACTCTCCTGTTTTTGTATTCCATCTCTTCCTTTACTATGGTTTACTTCCTCTTTTTGGTGGAATGCTTCCTGCAAGGGCTTCTTGAGGAAAGTAAAACAATTTTTTTGTGAGACTTTCCATATCTGAAAACCTCTGCATTGTTTACACTTAGTATGATTGGGTAAAGAATTCTTTTTTTTTTAAGATTTTATTTAGTTATTGGAGAAGGATTGAAAGAGGGGCAGGAAGGAGAAGCACTCCCCACTGAGCAGGGTGCCAATATGGGGCTCCATCCCAGGACCCTGGGATCATGACCTGAGCCTTAATCAGATGCTTAACTGACTGAGCCACCCAGGCACCTGACTGGGTATAGAATTCCACTAGGAATTATTTTCCTCCTAATTTTGAAAAAATTTCTCTTTTATTTTCTTGCTTCCTGTTTTGCCACTGAAAAATCTAGTGCCATTCTCATTCTTGATTCTGTTTTGAAACATTTATTCACTCTGGAAGGTTTTTTTTTTTTCCTTTTCTTCCGTATGTTGAAATTTCATGATGATATTCCTTGGTGCGGGGCATTCAGTGGGCTCTTTGAATTAGAAAGCTTTTGTCCCTCGATTCTTGAAAATATTCTTTTTTTTTAAAAGATTTTATTTATTTATTTGACAGACAGAGATCACAAGTAGGCAGAGAGGCAGGCAGAGAGAGAGGGGAAGCAGGCTTCCTGCTGAGCAGAGAGCCCGATGCGGGGCTCGATTCCAGGACCCTGAGATCATGACCTGAGCCCAAGGCAGAGGCTTAACCCACTGAGCGACCCAGGTGCCCCTTGAAAATATTCTCATTACTTTCCTAATTTATTTTCTTTGTTTCATGTAATATGGTAAGCATATTAAATATATGATTTAGTTTTTTCTTCTCTTCTACTTTTAAATATTTTATTAAGTTCTAATTTTGTTACGTTTCAAATTTTCAGTTAAAAAGAACTGAATATTCCTTTCTGAATATCCCTTTTTAAAAAATAGCATATTCTTTTTTCATAGATGTGCTATACTTCTCCCTTCTCCAAAGATATTGAAGGCAGGTGTTTTTTTTCCTCCCCCTGCGAATTGTCTATTTTCTCCAAGTTTCTTTTTCTTTGTTTGTGTTTCTTTGTTTGGCTTTACTCATGTCTGATTGTCATTGGACTTCTGCTCATATTTAAGAGTAAGGCTTATTGAGTTCATGGTACTACTTATTAACTTTTTTTTTTTTTTTAAAGATTTGTTCATTTATTTACTTGACAGAGATCACAAGTGGGCAGAGAGAGAAAGGGGAAGCAGGCTCCCTGCTGAGCAGAGAGCCCGATGCAGGGCTCGATCCCAGGACCCTGGGACAATGACCCGAGCCGAAGGCAGAGGCTTTAACCCACTGAGCCACCCAGGTGCCCCTACTTATTAACTCTTGACCTTATTGTAAAGTTCGCTGGCTGGGCTGTTCTTTTGGGGTCCCTCTAATGTCTGTATGTTCAGGTCTTTTCTTTTGCATCCCACCTGGAATATTCAATCTGGCTTTTGACATTCTGGTTTTCTGACATTCTGGTCAATCTGGTTTTGACATCCTGAATAAGACAGGAGGGCTGGAGGTCTCAACATTCAGTATGGAGATGGACTTTCATTGACTTAACCTCTTTTCAACTGCACCTGGTCTCCCCTAGTCTGAAGACCCTCTGTTACATTCTCAAGGCAATGAACCTCTGGTCTTCTCCCAGGCTTGGAAAAGGGCAGCATCCTGGCTACAGTGAAGCAATGCAGGTGACTAACTGCATTTTAAATGCAGTTAGACTTCCATCTAAACCTCCTATCTGTAGTTCCACTTTCACTGTCACTTCTGTGGGTACTAGTGTAGCCAATTCCTGAGTGTTTTGGGGGGTCTTGGATTTGGGGGGTCTTGGTCATTGAATTGCTTTTTGGCTTTTTCCATGTTCTATTTTCTTGAGTCTGCTTATCTGTCACTTGCCTTTCTGCTCTCTAATCTTAAAAATGTAGTTGCTATCTTCTTTTCTGTTCTCTTTGTCCTTGAGTATCTGTTTTTAGTTTCTTTACTGTGATTTTAGTGAAGAGTGGAGTTTTAGAAGACACCAGAGTTACATTACTAGTCATTCTCATTCACTGCCACGGTTTCTAAAGCTCAGCTGTTTTCATCTCATAGTTAGATGAAATGCATTTTAACATGAGCGTAGCTTCCTTTTTTTACCCTTTCCTTCAGTTCCCCTCTCCACACTTGAAATCTGAAAGCGGACTTGTTTTATCTTTTATTTATTAGAGTATCTTTATCTTTTAAGATAAAGTATCTTTTTAGAGTATCTTTATGTATTTTATCTTTTATAAGCCTAGGATACTGTTTTTCTTTATGCGCATGGTCACAGTTTGAACACTATATCCTTTAGGTGTGGTTGTTTGTAGAACCCAGTGCTTGTTCTAACACTTGCACATTTAGTGCCTATCCGACTGATGATGTAAAGTGTGCATACTAGGAAAGTTGAAAATACTATTTATTTGAGACATGATTATTTTAAAAAGGAAGTGATCCCTGAAACTAAAACTACACTATATGAATTTGAATTTAAATAAAATCTTGAAAGAAAAAAAATAAGGAAATGTTCTTCCAACTAGTGTTTTTTAAGATTTCTCTAAAGATGGTTCTCTCACATTTATTAAGGAATATCTAATTCTACCCTGATACAGTACTTATACTACATAAACTGGAGAGCTTTAGATAGGAACCTTCTTTTTTCCCCCTTTGTTTTGCTTCTCATTTGAAGTCCTTAATGTTACTTTTTAAACTTTTTTATTTTGAAAGACTTTAAGTATATTTAAAAACAGAATAGTGTAATGAATTTCCATGTACGCATCAACCAGCTTTAGCAGTTATTAACTGTTGGCCGGTCTTATTTTGTCTGTAGTCTCCACTGTGCTTCCTCCTGGACCATTTGGAAGCCAATCCGATACCCTCTACAGTTTCATCTGTGATACTTTCCTTATGTATTTTTAAAAGATTCTTAGGAGTCCTCCATTTGTTAACCTTATAGAAAACAGAAAATCTATCCTTCCAGCATTACTCTTGCAATGAGGATTCTGCTTTGTCTTTAATATAAAGGTCCACATTTTCTCCAGTACCAAATGTCATTAATAAGGCTTCATTGTGTCCATGGTTGCCACTGGATATTTCTGAGAGACTAAGACATATAGATGGAGAAGACAAAGACTTGACAAAAACATAAAGAAGAAGGAAAAAAGGAGAACTGAGGAAGGCAAAACATATATAAGACATGGAGTGGACCTGTGTCTATTTCTGATGCCACTTAGGAATATTATTTCTGTGGGGGATACTTCCAACAATATTTTAAGATTGAAATAAAGACCTAAAATTCCTGTTTCATCTGAGTGATATGGTTGGAGGTGATAGGAAGGAATGGAGTGAGTAGGGGGAATGAAGAAAGCAGAAGAGAACAGAATTCACAAATATGTGGAGATTATACAACACATTCCTGAATAATGGATGGATCATAGAATAAATCAAAAGGAAAATCAAAAAGTGTCATGAGACAAATGAAAATGAAAACACAACATACCAAAATGTATGAGAAGCAGCAAAAGCAATTCTAAGAGGGAAGTTTATAGTAATAAACACTGACATTGAGAAAAAAAATAAAGAATGTCCCTTTACATCTCAAGGAGCTAGAAGAAGAATAAACTAAGGCCAAGGACAGCAGAAGAAAGAAAATAACAAAAGTCAAAGCAGAAATAAAGGAAATATAATAACTAGAGACACAATAGAAAAGGTCAATAAAACTGAGAACTGTATTTTTTTAAGATAAACAAAATTTGACAGATGTTTAGATTGAGGGAAAAAAAGACTTAGAAACAAAAGAGACATAAATGATAAGAGATATAACAAGGATCATAAGAAACTACTCTGAATATTTCTATGCCAACAAATGAGATAACCTAGAAGAAATGGATAAATTCCTAAAAACATATATCCTACGAATTCTGAATCATGAAGAAATAAAAAATCTAAACAGACCAATTACTAGCAAGGAGGTTGAGTCAGTAATTAAAAACCTCCCAACAAAGACAAGTATGAGACCGGATTGCTTTCCTGGTGAATACTACCAAACATCTAAAGAAGAGATAATACCAGTCTTTCTCAGACTCTTCCAAAAAGTAGACGAGGAGGGTAAACTTCTTCCAAATTCACTTTATAAGACCAGTGTTAACCCTGATACCAAAGCCAGACGAGGACACTGCAAGAAAAGAAAACTACAGGTCAGTATTCCTGAAAAAGATAGGTACAGATAGCTGCAACAAAATATTAGTAAACTGAATTTTAAAGATTTTTAAAAATTATTTATTTACTTGACAGAGTGATAAAACACAAGTGGCAGAGTAGCAGGCAGAGGAAGAAGGAGAAGCAGGCTCTCTGCTGAGCAGGGAGCTCAATCCAAGGGCAGACACTTAACTGGGCCACCCAGGTGCCCAGGAAACTGAATTTAATAGTACATAAAAAGAAGCATACACCATGATAAAGTGGGACTTATTGCTGGAATGCTAGGAGAATTCATCATATGTAAATCATTATATGTGGTATACCATATTAACAAGATAAAGAATAAAATCATATGATCATCTCAATAGATACAGATAAACACTTGACAAAATTCAATATCCTTTCATGATAAAAATGCTTAGCAAATTAGCTGTAGATGGAACATACCTCAACATAATAAAGCACATACATGACAAGCCCATAACTGACATCATGCTCAGCAGTGAGAAGCTGAGAACTTTTAAGATCAGGATAGAAAGAATGTCCACTCTTACAACTTTTATTTTAAAAAGTACTGGAAGCTTTAGCCAGAGCAATTAGTCTAGAAAAGAAATAAAAGACATCCAGATTAGAAGAGAAGAAATGAAATTGTCCCTTTTTGCAGATGCCATGATATATATAGAAAACCCTAAAAAACTATACACACACACACACACACACACACACACACACA
>ML102402.1:87554-174412 GCA_003697995.1 Taxidea taxus jeffersonii | reverse complement strand
TTTTTTTTTTTTGGTGCCAAGTCTCTGTTGATGTGGAAATGTTGTGCTTGAGAAGCTCCTGCTCATATTTTGGATTTCAGTTAGACATAAACTCCTTGACCCCCAGATACAGGAGCTGCCCCTATGAGCTCCCTTACCACCTGCACAGCATTTGTCATATTGGACTCCAGAGCCCATTTTCATACCTGTCTCTCTCAATATGCTGATGACAGAGACTCCATCCTGTTCATGCCTATTATAGTGTCTGGGGCATAGTAGGCCTTAGATAAATATTGGCTGTTATTGGGAATAAAACAAAAAGGAAGGAAAACATGGTAAGAATCAGGAAAATGATTAGGTAGAAAGGAAGTGGAAAGAGCTTATGTTAACTGGTCACAAGCATTGGGGTGATGTGGATTTGTTAGGAGGTTGAAGTGTGGAGGGAAGTTTCCCTGCTCTGTTACCTGGACAGAGCCAACAAGGAACAAATGGGTGATGAAGTAGAACGGGCTTCCATCTGAGCTTAGGAAGAAAGCCTTGTAGTACACTTAACTTTATTTTTTTTAAATTTAATTTATTTGAGAGCGTGCGAGAGAGAGAGGGGGGGAGAGAGAGAGAGAGAGAGAGAGAGAGAGAGAAAGCACGCGCACATGACTAGGGAGGGAGGGGCAGAGGAGTAGGAGGAGCAGACTCCCTGCTCCTCAGGGGCTCCATCCCAGGACCCCTGGATCATGACCTGAGCCAAAGGCAGATCCTTAACTAATTGAGCCACCCAGGTGCTCCTAAACCTAACTTTTTCTGCAAGTAATTTTTTATTTTTTAGTTATTTGTCAGATAGCGCAGGAGCGAGCACAGGCAGACAGAGAGGCAGGCAGAGGCAGAGGGAGAAGCAGGCTCATTGCTGAGCAAGGAGCCCGATGTGGGACTCGATCCCAGGACGCTGGGATCATGACCTGAGCTGAAGGCAGCCGCTTAACCAACTGAGCCACCCAGGCGTCCCTCTGCAAGTAATTAAAAAAAAACACCCAGAGCAAGGTTAAAGCAAAGAAAATGTAAAGTTGAAATCAGAAACATGGGGGAATTGTGATTCTTCAGAAAGATTTCCAAAGATCAGGATTGCGCAAGAAGGGAGAGTGAAGGTTTCTCCTAACTAAAGTTAAAAAAAAAAAAATGAGCTGTATGTCTTTAATGCAGAGATTTAAATGGATTTTGAGAATTTCATTTTTCATAGTCTCTGAAGCCCTTATCTTTATCATGAAAGATATTTTAAACATAAACCCTTATTTTAATATTTAGCTTTTCTAGTTGCCAGATTACATTCTCAAAATTCTATTCCACTTTCTCTTATGAGCGCGTTTTCAATTCTCTATAAACATTTACTTTTTGTAGCTATCACTAGTTGGCACAGCTGGTTTGTGTAGAAGCCTTTTTTCTCTTAGCCCATAGATAGATATTAAGTGCTATTTGGTGTGCACAAGCACATCTGCTGGTATTTCTCTGGCCTTAAATCTTAACTTTATTGATGCTATGTAAGATTTTATGTGGCTCAAGAGACAGGATACCAGTTTGCTTTCCTCGTAGTGTTCTAATTTTGTCAGTACAAACTTTGTTCTGAGCTAATAAAACAAATCATTAGCTGAAGGTCTTTGTAGTTTTCTTATTCTGTGGTCAGGAAAGCTAGAAAAGAGGACTTTGCCTTAGGACATTACAGTTAGGGTTATTATACCTCTTGTTTGGAAATAAAAATTTAGTGAATGCCTAAACCAGATGAATTCATCTTTTTTTCTGGATACTTTTTTTGCTGATTTTATTCAGCAATTTTTGAACCATTAACTACCAGAGTATATTTATGTCTTTGTATATGAAGAAAAAATTGGAGTACTTAGGACTAAATTATCCATGATTGGTTCGTATATTCAAATTGAATGCTGTAATTTTTAAAACATCATAAATCTACGGAACAGTCCTAAATATCTCAAGCAAATCTGTGTAAATCTTTAGCTTGCAACAGGCGACTTGCTGTCCTTTGCTCTGGGATATGCTACCCAGGATAGGCCAAGATGAGATAGATAGATGGATAGATGGATTGACTAACTGAATAAACATTTATAAAATGCATTGCACAAGATGGAATGCATGTTCCAGGCAGTGAAGGTGTAAAGATGAGTAAATAGACAAGAAAATATATCAATAATAACAATTCAGAACATATGCAGTAGAAGTATAGAAGCCATTATAGAAGCACAACTCTGAAGAGAGTGGTAACCTTGGTTGGCTCTCTTGGTAAGTGGCCATCACCATGCTAATAAGAGCAATGATTGGTGCTTGCATGGACCATGTAGTCTAAATCATTGAGATTTACATAAAGTACATTTTAAATACTGATTGTTGATCTCAAAAGAAGACTGATATCAAATACTAAAACTAATAAATTTTTTTATTAACATATAATGTATTATTTGCTTCAGGGGTACAGGACTGTGAATCATCAGTCTTACACATTTCACAGCACTCACCATAGCACACACCCTCCCCAGTGTCCATAACCCAGCCACCCTATCCCTCCCCCACAATGCCCCAGCAACCCTCAGTTTGTTTCATGAGATTAAGAGTTATGGTTTGGGGGCACCTGGGTGGCTCAGTGGGTTAAGCCTCTGCCTTCGGCTCAGGTCATGATCTCAGGGTCCTGGGATCGAGCCCCGCATCGGGCTCTCTGCTCGGTGGGGAGCCTGCTTCCCCCTCTCTCTGCCTGCCTCTCTGCCTACTTGTGATCTCTCTCTCTGTCAAATAAATGAATAAAATCTTTAAAAAAAAAAAAGAGTTATGGTTTGTCTCCCTCCTGATTCTATCTTGTTTAATTTTTTCCCCTCCCTACCCCCCACAACCCCCATGCTGCCCCTCAAATTCTTCATATCAGAGAGATCATGTGATAATTGTCTTTCTCTGATTGACTTATTTCACTTAGCATAGTACCCTCTAGTTCCATCCACGTTGTTGCAAATGGCAAGATTTTGTTTTTTTGATAGCTGCATAGTATTTCATGTTTTATATATATATATATATGTACATATATATGTTATGAAGATGTATATATATGTACATATATATATGTTATGAAGATGTATATATATGTATATATACATATATATATATAACATCTTCTTTATCCATTCGTCTGTTGATGGACATCTAGGTTCTTTCTGTAGTTTGGCTATTGTGGACATTGCTGCTATAAACATTTGGGTGCACTTGCCCCTTTGGATCACTACATTTGTATCTTTGGGGTAAATGTCCGGTAGTGAGATTGCTGGGTCCTAGATAGGGTAGCTCTATTTTCAGCTTTTTGAGGAACCTCCATGCTGTTTTCCAGAGTGGCTGCACCAGCTTGCATTCCCACCGACAGTGTAGGAGGGTTCCCCTTTCTCCGCATCCTTGCCAGTATCTGTCATGAAACTAATAATTTTTAAAAGAGGGGAAAGGGAAGCATTTAAAAAATCATCCATGTTTTAGAGGCACACTTTTCAAACAATATGTGCCTTCAGGAAGATTCTGTTATATTCCAACTGGGGGTTAAGGATTGCATTCCTTTTTCCTCCCATCATCTGAGAATCACTGCTTGGGATGTGAGGTATTACTAATTGTCGTGTTACTGATTGAAGTGTCTTGTGCTGATGGACCTAAAGAATGCTTCAGAACTGGTAAGTTAAGTTTTTGTTGAGAACGATAAGAAGGTTGAGACATAAATCTATGCATTCCAAATGCTAATAATTTCAGGCTCTAATGGCATTGATTTACTACTGCCAGTGTTGTTTCTTGATTTCTTTAAAACTTCCTGATAAAATTTAGCAGCTTTGGGAAATGTTATTATTTGCCTCAATTATCCCATGTTTTGTCTTTATTTGATACATTCTCTTGCCATTTTTGTTTTTCCCCCAATGAAAAGGAGAAAAAATTTTCAAACCCTTGTTGAAAGTAGCATGGCACTCAAACGGGTCTTTAATGTAGCCACATTCCCAGGCCCAAATGATGTATTTAGCCATGTCCTAGTGAATGTATGTGGGACATTGATATGAAAAAAGTGTTATAATGTTGCCAAAATATGACTTTTGCTAAGAAAATGAAAGCAATATCATTCTATCTGGAATTCTTAGTTAAAACCTTAGTAGGAATTCTTAGATTAGAACCTTCACTTTTGGAATATTTATATCAGTCTGACATTGTTTCCATTTCCCATTAGAATCCATTCTCTATTTCTGGGAGCAGCTCAAGTCTTGGCTTTCTGTTGAAGGAGCATTGTGTGTGTATGCTGCATTGGAAAGCAGTAAGCATACCTTAATGAGCATACTCCACACTCGACTTGATATAAAACGTCCTGCAACTGTCAAATAAATAGGCTTTGAAAGGTAGGGGTAGTCATAGTTGAGATTGTGAAGTTTCTTTCCCATAGTACTTGGCCACTATCTGACAGAAACTCTAGTGCCTTTGACTTACGACACTCAGTTGCCAACCCAAATATTTCAGTTTCCTCGGTGTCCAAGAAATGTACATTTTTATCTTGTTACTTCATACAATCATGGAATCCTAAAAAAATAGAGTCATTTCAGAATCTTTTCCCAAGAGAAACTGTTTTTCCCCCCAAGGAGCTGCATATTGAGTTGGTTGTATTACAAATCATTAATTTCTTACTGTTGAAATGACCTCGTAGTAACATACTAAATTTGGTGCCCTCATGCCAAGGACGCAACTCAGGAAGTCCTGATGAGCGTTTGGGTGCCAAATTCTACTTTACAATTCCTCCTAGGAATGTCTTGAGTATGGGGATGTCTCCTCATTGCCTAAAATTCTCAGAAAAAGATGTGATCTCTGTTTATATTGATAGGTCATAAAGAGGAACATGTCTACCATATGAGACACAAGCATTTTCTCACCTCTGCAATCCTAGAGAAAGAACTACGAACAACTTAAGATAAAGAACTACTTAAAGAACTTAAAGAAAAGGAGTTTCCCTTTTAAATTGCAACACAGGTTTCTCCCTCTTAAAGGTTTTAAAAGCTACATTAAGTAGCTTCAGTGAAGGTCAAGGACTATGTCAGTCTTTTTTCCTACTATATTCCAAGGACTAGCATATAATAACTGTTTGTTAAATATTTGTTGATTGACTAAATGAGTAATAATGAACAATGTTAGTGGTGCCTGCCATAGTTACGTCAGCTTATTTTTTTTTTTCAAAAAGATTTTATTTATTTATTTGACAGACAGAGATCACAAGTAGGCAGAGAGGCAGGCAGAGAGAGAGGTGGGGGAAGCAGGTTCCCTGCTGAGCAGAGAGCCTGATGCAGGGCTCCATCCCAGGACCCTGGGATCATGACCTGAGCCGAAGGCAGAGGCTTAACCCACTGAGCCACCCAGGCGCCCCATGTCAGCTTATTTTTAACTACATGTTGTAAATCATCCAGTCATCTGTTTGGTCTTTAACAGTTCCAAGCTTTGATTTCCTCTTCTATGAGTATGGTAATTTATAATATATAATATATATTATATTATATTGTTTTGAAGATTATTCATAAGTACCTATTACATAGTGGATACTTAATGTATGAAATCTTATTAATAATTATAAATGGAAAATTACAATCTTGTTTCATGTTTGTATTTTGCAAATGAATTAGGTCTTTTATTATTTATTTATTTTTAAAGATTTTATTTATTTGACAGAGAGAGAGGGGAGCAGAGATGGCAGGCTGAGGGAGAGGGAGAAGCAGACTCCTTCCTGAGCAAGGAGCCCCATGTGAGGCTCAATTTCACGACCCTGGGATCATGTCCTGAGCTGAATGCAAGGGTTTAACTGACAGAGCCACCCAGGCGCCCTGAATTAGATCTTTTAGTAAAAATTTCCATGTATTTGTGGAAAGTATTTGAATTAACCATATCCAATTTATGAAATGTTTTACTATTTACAAATGGTTTATGTTAAAGAGAAACTGTGTATTATTGAAAATATGTAGGCCATGAATGAGACATGAATATTTGATAACATCTCTTCCAATTTATTTTTGTGGGAAATACAGCTTGTAAAAAATACAGATTCATACGTCTGTGGAAGATAAATTACATTGCACAAAGGAAAATGTGAGCTGCTTTGGGAACATTTAAAATAAAACAGCTACATCAAAACAAAAAGGCACAGAAGCAAAGCACCTGTTGCAATACTTGGTTCACAAGAGACAATATTTGTTTTCATTGAATTGAGTAGAACAACTCCTTACTGAATGAACATCATGTACTGTTGCTATGAAAGACTTGCCTGGTTAGAGTTTGGTCAGTAATTCAGAATGATTCGTGTTAGTGATGAGTGCCGAAACAGAAAAAGTCAATTGGCTAAGATATTATCACTTGCATGCTAAGGAAAAAAAATTTTTCTGGAAAAATAACAGCCAAATGACTAGATACATTATTCTTCCATTTCTTAGTTGAGTTTTCCAACAATTGCAAGTTGTTCTGATGGTTCAGTGCTCTGAGTTTCTAGTTTGGTCATTTACTCTTTTATTCAACAAATATTGCTTCCATAATGTGTTAGGCACTTACTTGGCATGGGAGGGTTGAAAAGCAAAAACAGATGCAGTCCCTCCCCCTTTTGGCCAACAGTCTCCTGGAGTGACCTAAATTGATTAAATAGTCGAGTTAAACAGTTGAAAATGTAAAATGCACCTTAGAGTATGATATAGTTGAGGGACTCACACAAGACTTCCCCAAGGCAGTAAAGACAGAATTAAATGCCAAGGTGGAATAGGACTTAACCAGAGAAGATGGTGGAGAGAGAAACCCTTTAGAGTAAGGACACAAAAGAAAGGTCCTGTGGAATAAAGGTGTGTTAGAGAAACCTAACGTTATGGAGGTAAGGGATTGCTAGAGGAGACAGTAGAAGCCAGGCCATGGAAGGGCGCTGTATGTAGTCTATGCTTAAGTGCTTCATCTTTACCCTAAGAACAGTAGGAAATCACTAGAAGGTTTAATTGGTAGATGATTTAATCAGACTTATGTTTCAGAAAAATAGCCTTAGGTCCCTGTGGGAGTGTCTTTAGGAGGAGTTCATAGTGGTTGATAGAAGAACTATCAGTAACTCTTGCCATAGAGGTCCTCTAAGAGATGAAAGATGGTAGAGCTAAGGACTAAGATTGTGGTTGATGAGATAGGAAAAAGTAGAAAGATTCAAGAGCCGTTTTGTGGGCAAAATGGATAGGGTTTAGTGATGGTTTAGGTGATGGAAGAGTCAGGCTGGAGGGGCTGAAAAATAATCCCTAAGTTTTTGTGTTGTACAATTGGCTGAATATAGGTACTTCATGAGAGACAGTGGAAGAGAACCAGATTGGAGGGGAGAGGTAAAAATCATAAATTTTTCTTTTACGTATTGAACTGTGTGTAACATAGAGACATTTACTTAGTACAAGCGTAGACTCGAGATGTACATTTCTGAGTCACCATTGCATAGGTTTGAACTGAAGTCATCGGCATGGATGAGATCAGCTAGGGAAAGTATACATAAGGTAGTCTAAAGATGAGTCTTTAGGAATTGCGGAATCTTTACTGGCCAAGTAAGGAAGAATGAACATACAATGGAGAGACCCAGAATCAGTGATAAAAGAGGAGGGAAAAAACCAGGACAATATTATGACAAGGTCGCCAGGGATAGAGAGTGTTTCGAGATAGAGCGAGTCTTGCCAAATGCTGTTGAGAGATCTTGCGAGATGTAGACTCAGAAGTGCTTATTTGATTGAATGTGTTGAAGGTCACTGGTGACTTGAGCCAGAGATGTTTTGGTGAAGTGTGGGAGGAAGAAGCCAGATTTGACTCACGTTGAGGCTTCAAGAGGAGATGAGGCAATGGTGAGCATCAACAAATATTTTGACAAGTCTGTCTATAGAGAGAAGTGAAAGATAGGTGGTGGTGGAGGAGAGGAAGGGGGACAGTCTTTTGTTTAAATTGGAGAAATTTGAAAAGTTTAAATGCTAATGGCCGCTATAGTTAATAATACTGTATTGCTTATTTGAAAGTTGCTAGGAGAGCAGATCTTACAAGTTCTTACCACAAGAAAAAAAATTCTTTAACTATGTCTGGGGATGGATGTTAACTAGACTTATTGTGGTGAGCATTTCACAAAATATACAAATATTGAATCACTATGTTGTACCCCTGAAACCAATATAATGCTGTATGTCAGTTATACCTCAATTAAAACAAAAAACAAAACCAAAAGAGCAAGAAGCAGGGGGAAAAAAAAAACGGTAATGGGAAGGAGAGAACTCTTAGATATATACAGTAGAGAGATTGAATAATCCAGAAAATAAGACTCCTACTACATGTTTGGAATTCATTCTTTCTCTTTGGCTCCTAGAATCTGATTGCTTATTTGCTGCAACCTTTAGGGAGAGGAATGTCAGAATTCTCTGTGAACTTCTTAGCACCAGAAAAGTGACCTTTACACAAAAGAAGTTTCCTTTATATTAAGTGCCTCCACTAAAATTAGCAGAACCAGACAAATGAGGAGGAAATTATCTTGAGGAGTAAAAATGATAAGAAACAAAAGGAAAGATAAATTCCTATAAATGTATTTTGACCTTCATAACCCCCTTCAAATTTGTATATTTGTGTGTGTATTTTATATATACATATATCTCCATATATAGACATTTTTATAACTATAAAGGAGTTTCATTATAAACACTATTGTAACTTAAGTCTATAGAAGCAAAATCAAATATTTAACAGAGGAATTGAGGCCACATCTGGTCATTTCAGTGAAAGATCCTTTTTTTTTTTTAATAGCAGGATTTTTTTTTTTTGCAGTCAGTTTTACCTTCCAAAAGAACTTGTGGTGGAAAAAAGAAAAGGGGTTGAAAAGCATTTCTAACAGCACATGTCCTCCCAGCATTTAAGGAATAAGGTAGAGGTACAGCATAGGGAATGTAGTCAGGGAACTGTATGGCATCCCATGGTAGCCACACTTGGGGTGAGCACAGCAAAGCACACAGAGATGTTGAATCACTGTGTTCACACCTGAAAATAATGTGATACTCTGTGTCAACTACACTCAAATAAAAACACTTAAAAAATAAATAAAATGAACGAGATAGAGAAAGGAGGAGGCAGAAAAGGTGGTGCTTTTGAGTAGCCAATAGCTTACTTACAAAGGGGGAAGTAGAATTAAGTAGAATTCCAGTTGTTTTTAAGTTTTTTTTTATACTTCAGATACTGCTTTTTATGCCCCCCCCTTTTTTCATTTATGTTGAAACCTTCTTACCCTCTCCTGTAATGCCCACTAGTTGTGAAAACTTAGGTAAATCCACCCTTCAGTTTTGTCATCTAAGAAACAAAGAGATTGGAAGAGATGACATCCAAATTTCCTTCTGATCCAAGGTGCTGGGATTCAGCAAACTTTAGTCATTGCTTTTTGGCTATGACTTAATTATTGTCCTCAGAATGAATCTTCTTGGATCCTTAAGTTATCTGTCAACAAAAATAAATTTTTTGTCTTTATTTCTGAAATATATTAGAGCCCCAGATGTATGAATTGATATAGAAAAGACAGTAATTTTTACTTATCTCTTCCCATACCTCCTCAATCAGCTGGGTCACAATGAGTTTACAAGTCAATGTACTTTTTTTTTTTTTTTCTTGAGAGACAGAGAGAGAGGGAGCATGGGTCCATGCTCCTGACAGTGCAGGGTGGAGAAGAGGCAGAGGGAGAGGGGGAGAGAGAATCTCAAGTAGGTTCCATGCTCAGCTCCTGAGGCGGGGCTGGATCTCAACCCTGAGATCATGACCTGAGCCAAAATCAAGAATTGGACACTTAACTGACTCCACCCAGATGCCTCTAGTCACTGTATTTTTTTTAAAAGATTTTATTTATTTATTTGACAGACAGAGATCACAAGTAGGCAGAGAGGCAGGCAAAGAGAGAGAGAGAGAGGAGGAAGCAGGCTCCCTGCTAAGCAGAGAACCCGATGCAGGGCTCAATCCCAGGACCCTGAGATCATGACCTGAGCTGAAAGCAGAGGCTTTAACCCACTGAGCCACCCAGGTGCCCCAGTCACTGTATTTTTTATGTTCATTTGAAAACTAAGTTGCTAAAGAATTTGCACATATCATATACTCTGTGCTTTCAAAATAAATTTATAATGATCAAAGTATGATATATATTATGTGGTAATTCCAAAAGTAAGACTAATTATTAGCTATGGAGTAGCACAAAAATTACACTAACACACCCTTATTTGGTGTAATGTCTGCTTATTGAAACATTGATACCTTTGTGCATTATAATTGCACTCACCACGTTTCTGGTGTTTATTGAGTTGTTGTTAGTTTGTTTGTTTGACAGTCTGCTGGAATAGTTATTACCTAAATTAAATGTCTAGATCTTTTTCTTCTAAATGTCATGAGAGGGCTTCACTGACTAAGGAAAAAAAAAGGCTGATTGACATAAAGCTCATGGTACATCTTCACCACCTGCAAGATTTCAGGAATGACCATGAAAAGGTCCTTATGAAATTTTGTTATACTTGTAGATGTTTAAAAACACTTTTATGACTTTCAATTCAAAGCTTTCATGTGCTTAAAAATGGGTTATTTTAGCACCAAACAGACCTCCTACTCTCACTTTCACCCATTATCTCATTATTCATCTATTAGTCTCATCTTTAGGGCATTTCTTAAAGGTTGTCCTAACTTTGACCTGATTTTGCGGAAATTCTTATTTATGTCATAATTATTTCCTGTCCTGTCCATAGCAGTTCTCTTTATAGCCTTCCGAAGTCCTTGGTCTCTAAGCTTCAGAGGGGTCTTAAGAGCCTACAGATTCCTGCTCTTGGAAAGAATGTGCATTGTGTTGAAGTAATGTCTTTTGACCTTGAATGTGTGTGTGTGTGGGGGGGGGTTTAACTACACTATGTCCCTATTGACTTGTTATGATTGGTCAGAAACCTGTGAGCCTAGCATTTGGAAAGCATCATACATCTGACAGATTCAATTGGAAACTGTATCCTGAGTCATTTCAATTGGATTTTCCGTGGGGAACAATTATTATGGTGGCAGATTTTCCTCAAATTTATGGTAGACTTTTATTTCACTTTTACTTACGTAGGTTTAGATTGGGATAAGAGAAAAGTATGTGAAATATAATCACATTTCCCTTATTCTAAAGATACTAAAATGCTTTTCATAGTGAGAGTCAGAGTTATAATATTTTGTATATCTCCAGTATTTTTTAATTAGTAATCCCACCCCACCCCGAAATATACTTACGAAGTGAGCAGCTGGCAGTTTAGCACTCCGTTTCTCAGTTATCCAGCGGAGAGGCTCAAGTTCAAATATTTTACCTCTGGCGTTAGTAAGAATGTCATTGTTACCTAATAACATTTAGGTAGAACTGTCAGTGTCTTGTGTGTGAACTGAAAGTAACTGATTATCCAATAAAATTTGGTTGACACTTCCAAACTTTATGGGGAGTGTTGTTGACTTTTTGTCACACTGTGTTATTAATGAAGAACAGAAGAGGAACATGTATATTTTATCTCCTTCAAAAAAATCTTTAAGGAAACATATATTTTTTGGGAGAAAAATATTTTAACCATTTGCTCTTCTCGTGAATTTAGTCTGAGAAAATAGGATTTTGCTGTAGCACACATGCTGTTTCTCTCAATCTCTGTCTCTGGCTCTTTACCACATATGTCTAACTCTGACCCCTGGTTAGAAGTTCAGGAGATACCTCTGAAGGTGGTGTGAGCAGCACAGCATGTCAGGCCTCTGTTCCTCCCGAGATGCCTGAGTATTGGTAGACCCAGTAGTTGAGCTGATCCTGGCGCAGGCAAACCATACTTTAACCGTTAGCGTTTAATGCCACATTCATGATGGTGGCATGGCTCATTTTCTATTAAAAAAATGGGGCTAACAAAAGAGAATCTTGTTATTTTTATTCATGGGAAAATATTCCCCATTGCAGAGGAGTTATCCGAGCTGAAGAAATTCAGAGCTGACTGTGGACAGAATCCAAGCCCAGCAAACTTGCCATCATGATCATCAATAACTTTTCTTGAGACTAATTGAAACTTGTTACATACCAGTCATCACTGTTCCCACTCATTTCAATGCACAGTAACTGTACAACGTGGTTCTCTTATTTTGTAGAGGAGGAAACTGGCAGGAAGAGGTGAAATGCTTGAACAGGGAAAGAAAGGGGATTTGAATGCAGTCTAACTCCGGAGGGCACATTCTTAACCAGTACGCTTTCTGCCCCTGATATCTTGGGGGTGCTTTTCTCAGATCTACATCATGTGTTTAGCAGGTTGAACAGGAGAATTTTCATTCAGGAGTATTTACCAAACATCTCTCACATATGTTGTCATTGTTTCTTGCTTCATTTACTTTTTTACAAACCATCTTAGAAAGAGCCTTTTTATGTTTCAGAGTTTGAAAATTAAGTGCAACCCACAGTGAAGATTTGTACTGATGTAGTATTATGGATACATACATAAAATGCCCACTGGGTTCTGGTTATATTTACCTTATTTGACGTGGCTTAATGTAGGCAATATATTGAGAGGGTTGAATCAGCCTTGTTAGGAGAGGCTTCTCATTCTCATTTCCTGTCTTACAAATTTTTTTCTTAACATATTGTCAATGAAACAGTTGGGTTTTATCCTCACTGATTGAAAATACTTAAAATTATGCATTGGATTACAATAGTAATTAGTGAAAGGATACATATTTAAGGTTTGAGCTGCTCGGGTATTGAACATTCTAAGAAAAGTAAGACCAGGCATTCAAAAACCTTGAGTAACATGGAAATTTTTAACACTTCAGTGTGATTGTTTCCTGTGGAAGATTACATAGTCCTTGAAAAATAGTTACATTTTGATACCAAAGAGTTAATATGCGGACTTTTCCATCCTACCACTCTTCTACCCTACAGTTCCTTGTAATATTTTGGCTCCATTTAGCTGGTATGCATTCATACAGTTCACAAATAAGAAAATAGATTACTTCTTGGAACATGAAGAATAAATCTAATTGAGGAAAGCAAACTAGCACATTCACACGTGTACTTATTTGTACACATGCACAAACATTCATGTATGTTCATGTATGCGCATGCTCATGTATACTTACATATGTATACACAAAAATCACACAAGTGCTCATACATGCACACTAACCTGCAAATATATACATGTGTGCACATACTGTGTAGGTTTACACACATACTCACACACATACACACGCTGAAAACAAATATACACATGTGCACACAGATATATACACACATGTGCACACATGCTTATACAGACACAGATTTGAAAGTAGGACTGGTTTGGGCCAAAAGTCTTGGGTGACTTTGTTTTGGTGTTAGGGTTCAAAATCTCCTTTAAATAAGCCTTCCAGCATTATTTATAATTTGTGAAAATGAAACTCACATGCCTGTCTTAGGATCACTCTTTTCATGTTCATGAGTTTTATATCTTTACATTGGGTCCTTTCTGCAAAGATTCTTTCATGGCAAGAAGACTTTTCTTCGGCCCTTGCAGTCTGAAAGAGAAGAGATAACAAATTCAGTGGTAAAACTTTACCAGTTTTCTAAAAAGTAAATATCTTGGAAACATTATTATGTTCAGAAAATCAAGTGACAGATTTTCTCCTTGAAAACATTTAAAGCATGGAACTTTCTGATCCAATTTTGGGGTGTTGAGAGACAGTTCTGGTTTATATTGAAATTTCCAAAGAATTATAAAAATAATTGAAAAATGAATTTACTTCTGCTTTTGTTATTGCTTGTGTTATGGGACCTTATTAAATTTTGAATGAGTTTGTGGTGCTTCCTACAAAATTATTTTTGGGGGGAATAAACCTACAGCTGTTCAGTCTCTGTGATTTGAGAAATGCCATGAAATGAGAGAATCCTTCAATATTTGACTTTCTCTACTCTTCAGGCATCCAAATGACACGAGAGGTAGTATACTGTTCCATTTTTCTTGGCAGATCAATATTTCTTTCTTTGACTCTTAATGATGTGATGGCATCCAACATGGATCTTTGGGCAACTCTTAGAAGAGTCAAAAGTATTCCGAAGGAAATAGCAAGAGGCAGTACGTAATGGATTAGTTCTTTGGAATGGATAGCTACTAATTTATACCAGACAGTATGCAAGGTTACATTACCCACCCTCCTTTTCTGTGATCCAGAGCCAAAGGATTCGAATGGGTAATTACCTTTTGTCACATTATATTTGAGTTACCTTATGATACCACTTGGTATAGAATTTTTCTCCCAAAGGACATATAAGCACTTTATCAACATCTCTTTCATTCCTAACATATGTCTAAGAATAAGATAGAGGCCAAGTATTTTCCTTCACCATAGTAAAAACCCCATTTTACAGACAGGGTTGGAGACTAAGGACATTTTCTGGGAAACAGATTTTGGCAGTTTTCCCCAAGAATTTTAATTTTGAAATAGTGTCTTTTATTAAGTTTTGTTAGTAAGAATCTTTAAGATACTCATGATTAATAAAATGTGTTCTCTTCTTCTCTATTCCATTAATTATATATATGCATATATATAGTTATATGCATACATATATATACACACATGTGATTTTGTATATATACATATGTGTGTATATATATATATATATCTCATTGGAAATTCATAGGCATTATATATATGTATATGTCATACATTCAGCATTCCTGAAATGCCTAGTATGCATTTTGTATCCAGTTGGGTGATGAAGATAGGAAGATAATGTTGCTGAAAAGTTCTTACCCTTGCACAGTTAGCATTTCTGGAAATAACATTAAGTAGGATCTCAGCATACTTTCTGATATATGGATGTTGGGATTAGTCAGGTATGAAGTACTCCACAAGTATTTAGGTCTTGTCTACACTTATAAGATATAGTAAATTACTTTCAGTCACTACTCACTACTCTGAAAGGTTTAAGATACTTTTTGAAGCACTTCAAACTCCTCCTGGTACCCACTAGAAACTTCCAAATATTTGTTGTGGAATTTAGATCTTCCTTATAGTATTCTTTTTCTCTTAGGTATCAATTTTTATTCTGTAATCTGGAATTCATTCACTTTACTTATTGTAAATCTTATCTAGTGAGGAGCCTAAAGGTGAGGAAATAAACTCTTGAAAAGGTAAACTTATCATTGAAACTTTTTAGGGATCATTAATAATTGAAAAATAATCTTTTGACCTTTTGGATACAGCCCTGAAAACATGAGAGGAATAGACTCATCTGAGTCTTCATCACCCTGTTAAGGGGAATGAAGAGAAAGAGATAGTCTGCAGCTAAAATTTCCAACCTGGTCCTCTTTCCTCTGTCCGTGTTTCCATTGATTCACGAACTCTTGGTATGTTGATAGTGTTGAAAGTTGTCCTTGTGGATTGAGCCAATTCTGCATTCTGCACACAGATTGTTGGAAGAGATGGAAGTGAAACATCAAGTATCAATGAACATTTTAAGTTTAAAAGGAAAAAAAAACTTATGTAGCACAATAAAAAGATTCAGAGATAGCACAGTAATGACTGAAAGTGAAACTCAACTGTAAGAAAACTTGCATCGGTGTTTTACTTGTTGAATATCTTTTTCTGATTTGACAGTGAATATTTAACTATGGGTAGTTCTGTACATTACATAAAGATGAATCCAAACTGCTGTATGCAGTAAAATGAAATATTTCATCCCATAAGCTATTTATGGGCAACTTTTTTTTCTTTATCTTTTTAAAAAAATTTTTTATAAACATATAATGTATTATTAGCCCCAGGGGTACAGGTCTGTGAATCGCCAGGTTTACACACTTCACAGCAGTCTTCATAGCACATACCCTCCCCAAGGTTATGGGCAACTTTAAATATTGTCACTAAATTGTCACTAAAGAGTGACAATTGAATAAATACCAACTTAGTGTGTGTGTGTGTATGTGTGTTTCTGCATGTACGCGCACGCGTGTGCACAAAATGGCAAGACCACAAATTCTTCTCATGATTATTAAAATGTATAAAGTGCATGGAAAATAAGTTAAAAGTTGAACGAAGAAATACCGATCAGAAAATATCAAATATATAAACTCATGAACAATAAATTGGTAAATTCCAGTTTTCAAAGTTTAGCTGGGTGGCTGGTTTAAGAAAAAAATATTCAGACATTTCAACATTGTTTGCTTATGGAAAACATTTGCAATTTTGTTAACAAAGAGCAGTGTCAAAAAAACTAAACATTTTTCCCTCAACATCTGCATTTGCTTATTAAAAAATACCCCACACCCCCAATCTCTCAAACAAGTTAAGTTTGTCACGAAATGTTTTTCAAGTGTCATGAAATTCAATCTCAATTTTTTTTGTGCATCCATGAGTTTTAGTCTGTTCGTTGATTTCATTTCCACTTGTCCTTACATTTAGGACTTAAGATAGGAATAGTTTTATAGAATTAAAAAGAAAATACTTTTGGGTTCTCAGTCTGAGCAGAGGTTTCCTGGAGGGACAGAAGAGATTCTTTATTCAGGCCCCTCAAAGAAATATGCATGTCCTGCCCTCACAGGGTGCTTCTTCTATTAAAACTCATATATCTATTTAGGGCTATGATATACACCATTCTCCACACATCAGGCTGCTTGAAACTGGGAAATATGATTTAGTAGGAAAGTGTGAGTGTGTGTTGATATAACCTGTTTTTCCCATGGATCTGGTGTTTGGGTTAGGATACTAGAAAGAAAGGGCAATGTGATCTCTCTCTCTCTCTCTCTCTCTCGTTCTGAAAAGAGAAATGTACATATAAACACAAAAGCATAAGCCTTCACTGGAACATGTTAACAAAAAGATTGAATGATAATGCTGAGCTTACTGAAGCTACAAGACCTTCCTTCTTGGCATAATTTTTGCAAATTTTTCTTCCTAACACTTGTTAGATATTTTAAGATTGTCTCAATTA
This sequence comes from Taxidea taxus jeffersonii, assembly GCA_003697995.1. NCBI lineage: Eukaryota > Metazoa > Chordata > Mammalia > Carnivora > Mustelidae > Taxidea > Taxidea taxus. The sequence continues at coordinate 157,440 of ML102402.1, read as the reverse complement.
ATGAGACAAACTAAGTTCTAGGGCATTTCTGTATAAATTGCGATGTTACAGAAAACTGGAGACAGATTTAATAATGTTCATGAAAGTCACTTATTTTCAATTTAAAGCAGACCCTATCAATTAGAGCTTGAGTACTCAGCTTTTAGTAACCCGATTAGCTAATCTCTAGGTAGTATATAGTTGTTTCAGATGGTTAACTTTAAGAAATTTACATTGCTTAGTAATATATTGTTATTTTTAGGGGAAGATGCAAGTGATGATAATAAGGAAGGAAAGGAGTGAGTGATTGGTGAATGGGCCGATTGCTGCTATGTCCTATCTAAATTATTTGACTTATTTCCTCTCAATATATTTCTACTGAAATATTATATTTGACATATTTGAAAAGCATACACACATTCAAACAAATGGAAAACACATACAGAAGAGACATACAGGACCATTTTAAGAGCTAATTGTGATTCATTAAAAAGTGTAATTCATTAAAAAGTGAATATAATTTTGGCCCAATGGGATTGTTTCTTAAATAAAAGATGTGTTGCCATATGCCGTTCCAAGAAAAATTAAAGTGACTTCTTATTTGAAATGCCTTTTAGCTTTCACATTCTCTGCTTATCTATTGTTATACAACACGTAGCATTTGAGATCTATGAAGTGAAGCCTGTATTTATGATCTGTTTCCCATTACAGAGCCGACTTTGTGAATTTTTAAAGGTAAATATTTAGTGCAGATTTTAGGCTTTTCAAACAGGCCGTATATTTGTACATAAAGTAAGAATAATTGAATAATTAAGGGAAAGTATTGAAAATATTTTTGGCAATTTACTTGTCCACTAGCTCTAAATTATCCCAATGTTGACACTTGCTTGTAACACACACACACACACACACACACACTCACAGACCCATATATACTTATTCTTTCATTGATATACATCATGTTTAATGAGTTTGGGAATGAGTACTAACCCCTTTTTTTATGTAAGAGAGAAAGTATATGGCATAAATTTCCAAATTTACAATACTGTTCTTTCACAGGGGTAATTATTGTGAGTTTTCGCTACACAGTGTACATGGGCACACTGTCCACATGATTTCCTCATGAAAGCATTTCCTGATGATTTCCTTACTACATCTGATTGAAATGATAGTGATAATCTGAATAAGGATTTTTTTAATTATGTGTCTCCACTACTTTCTAAGTCCATGTCTGCTCTGCTCAATTCTGCTTCCTAGAGCCTAACATGGGATTTGGTCTACAAATGTTAGGAACTTAACACTATTTGTGAACGAATGAATCAATAAATGGATATATACTTAATTATACTTAATACTTAATTATACTTAATTAAGTATTAATACATTAAGTATACTTAATTAAGTATAATAATACTTAATTATATAATTTTTGTTTATTTATATATATTTATATATATAAATATATATATAAAAATTTATATAATTTTAATAATCAATACTTAATTAAGTATTAATACTTAAGTATACTTAATTAAGTATAATAATACTTAATTATATAATTTTTGTTCATTTATTAAAATGGAAGCATGGGTGCACAGGAACAGGGTCAATTAATTACTGAGGTTTTATTTGACTGCCTAGTTAAAATGTGAAAATATGAGCCATAATAGAAACTTACTAAACTAGCAGAATAATTTATATTTAATTTCACTTTGGGGCACATTTTAAGCAAGATCAAATTCAAATTACTCTTGTAGGATGTATATAGCTTTGGGTCAGCTTCGAGTAAACAGATTTAGTAAGCCTACCTACAAAAGGTTTTTAACAGGGATCTATGGTTACCAGTAGGTGGCGCTGTATTCCAGTGCTGAATAACAAATGGCCCTCCAGAGGGATTGACTCATGTGGTAAGACCAAAATTCTGGGGAATAATTTTATAGGGAATTTTGTATATTATGGTATAAAGCACACATCTTTTTTTTTTTAAAGATTTCATTTTTATTTATTTATTTGACAGACAGAGATCACAAGTAGGCAGAGAGGCAGGCAGAGAGAGAGGGTGAAGCAGGCTCCCCGCTGAGCAGAGAGCCCGATGTGGGGCTCAATCCCAGGACCCTGAGATCATGACCTGAGCTGAAGGCAGAGGCTTTAACCCACTGAGCCACCTAGGTGCCCCATGAAGCACACATCTTAAAAATCTGTATGTAATAAAGCCATATTTTGGAGTTTAATAGAAAATTTTTTTATTCCTTTGCATTATTTTTCGATTTGGACCCTGAGTTTGCCGTTTGGTAAACCATTATGATTTTGCTCTATTACATTTGATCTATCTTGAATGTATACTACAAAATGCACACACCAGAAACTGAGACAGAAGTAACTGCAAAACCAAGCTTAGACACATCCTGGTGACCTAGTGAAGAATCGATGAGGAGATGAATAGGATATGAGGTTCCCTCAAAGTGACGGAGAAACTGTTGTGGAGGTTTAGATGTTGTCAGTTCATGGGAGTATGTTTGGCTCCCAGACGACTCCTCCATTCATGGCACTTGGCTCTTCACTGCTGAGGATACCGAATATTGCTCTGAGTGATAAACTGAAATTCCAAAAGAGTAAAAAAAGAAATTGTAGAGGTGTACAATCAAGTTTAACCTCTGATTGGAAGAAAGATAGATGTAGAACCTGACAAATTGAAAATGGAATAGAACTTGTGTCTTGTCTTCTCCCCAGTAACTGATAGGGTACTCTTCTGAAATAATTGCGGATGACCACAGTCCCTGATTTAAATGTTTTATTCTCTTGCCCTTTATTTTTTACATGTTTTTTTTTTTTTTTTTTTTTAGAGACGGGGAGGTGAGAAGGGGTAGAGGAAGAAAGAATCATAGACAGGCTCCATGACCAGTTGAGGAGCCCAGTGAGGGCTCGATCTCATGACCCTGAGATCATGATCTGAGCCAAAATCAAGAGTTGGACACTTAACCAACTGAGCCACCCAGGTGCCCCATTATTCTCTTTCCTTTTAAATAGATTATGTTTCTAAAAAAAAAATAAAGATTATGTTTCTCTGAAACATCTATGTCATACAGTTGAAAATTAGTGCTAGAAACAGGGGTGGGAGAAAACTTTCCAATGTATACTGGTTTTCTTAATACAATAAATATTAATAGTAGACAGTTAAAGCTGAGTTCTCTTGATAAATCACTCCCAGTCCTTCCTAGATATAGTTGAAGTTCATGCTTCTTTTTTTTTTTTTTAAAGAATTTATTTATTTATTTATTTATTTGACAGAGAGAGATCACAAGTAGGCAGAGAGGCAGGCAGGGGGGTGGGGAAGCAGGCTCCCCACTGAACAGAGAGCGCCACTTGGGACTTGATCCCAGAACCCCGAGATCATAACCTGAGCTGAAGGCAGAGGCTTAACCCATTGACCCTACCCAGGTGCCCCCATGCTTCTTATTTAACAAAAATGTAATCTAGTTAGTAGAAAGAAAATTTAGTGTTTGGTGATAATCAGCCACTGAGGAGTCACTTGGCAACAAATGGATCTATTTTATCTTTTCTACTTATTTTTTTCTTAGGAATGTTTCTTTTAATTATAGTGTTGTATTTAGTATTTATTAAATATTATTATAAAACTAGAATAATTTGGGGATTGTAGAGGGTAAAAAAGTGAGGATTTCTTGCTAAAAAAAGAGAAAGTGAGCATTCTTATTGGTTGGACAAGAAAAAAAAATGCTTGAAACCAATGGCAAATAAAAGAGCTTTCTATCAATAATTTTACATTTTTCATGATAGGTGAATCACTCAAAAATACTCACTAGATAATTTTGAAGAACAGTATCCTAAGAATGGTCTGATTAATATTAACATATTTTTTGACATAGACTATGAGGAAATGGGAGATGAGACATATCAAGTCCCAAGTTTTGGGTTTTTTAGTATGAAAAGTGGGTGTATCAATTGTTTATAAATTGAACAAGTCACTCTTATTTTCTTTTTCTTGATAAGATTATAAGTGCCGACAGTCATTTAGGATTCTTCTAAGTTCATACTGTGTTTTATTATCCACATTCCCTGGGACTGTGCTCACTTGTAGAAGGGCACTCCAGGGAGATGTGTAGAAGAAGGAGTGAATTTACTTTGAATAGGAATTTCAAATCTCTACTTCCATTATTTCGATTACTTGCTGTGGGGGTAATTTTGCTAGTGTTAAAAGCATAAGAGCAAGAAGTCTAGATCTTACTACTAGCTTTGACATGTTAGGTGTGTGGCTTTGGAAAAAAAAATGGCGTTAGTGTGCCCAGTACAAGTCAGTGACAATGTTATGCAATTATTTGTTTTCTCTAATTTAAAAAATGCACCTTCACTAATCCATGAAAGTGTAACTGACAGCAATGCTATTAGCCTTTACCAACCTGGTTATCTGTGAAGACAACCCTTCAGTTTTGAGGCTATTGCTTTTCTTATGGATTGTCACTTCTCACAACTTGGCTGCCTAAGACTTGCAGATGTCTGGAATTCTTTGCTAAAATTTTACTATGTTATATTGTAGAACACCACTTTGATTTATTTATTTATAATTTCAAATACTACTGTGTATTCCATAACTTGGTGATAGTGCTATTTTTCTTTAGCAATACTGAACTCATGAGACTGTGTAATGAATGTATCTGGGAGTCAGAATCCAGGCATGAATCCATGGACTAAGTTTGGCATAAGGGAAAATTGGGACCAGTTGCGTGAAAAAGTCTTTTGCCTTGACCAGAAAAATTCCATTTTGTTTCCTGTTTAAGAAGGGACATCTGGCATGATCATGGAATGTGTCACTATTTGTATAGAATGGAAGGTTGAGGGACCTGAAAGAAGGACAAATTATAGGCAGTTACTAGCTCATATAGATGTGTCAATCTATATGCTAAGCTGACTTTATAAAGTGGTCCGTGATACCTCCTTCTACCATATTAATGCTTGAAAAGTGGTCACTATATATCAAAGGATGCTTATAATATTTGAAATGGAGAGGAGGTTCCCAGAATTTTATAACCATAGCTCAATTATACCTTTGAAATCTCTTATATAGCACTCATTCCATTGTGACTTCCCAGTATCTATTCAATGTATTGGTTATAGGACAAGAGATTAAAAATCTTTACTTATGTACACCTTGCCATTAACAGAATAAGTGTTAGATAATGATAGATGACTTTTATGTCCTAGTGTCAGCTGCATCTGATTAGCAATAAAGACAAATTGGGAAATAATATGGAAAACCAGTGGTCAGTGTTGGGTAACATCCTAGCATTGAGAATGACTCAATACGGTTCCTGCAATAAAGGAATTAAGTATGTCTGAGGCATTAAGTACATCTTCTCTTAGGATTTTGTGAATTTGGAAACTCCATTCAGGTAAGCCCCTGGAATTGAATATACACATGGGTCTCACTGAGGATAAGCTGGGGGACAGAAGGAAGTAGAAAGTGACAGGGGTTTCATTGTTGACCACCATACGGTTTAATGGCTAACTACAGGACTTTTTTGATGCTGTGGCCTAGACCTCTTTCTTGTCTATGGTTAGGCCTCCCTCCACCTCTCAGTGGAAATTCCATGAGGGCAAGGGATTGCTGTTGGTGTTTTTTCCACCTACATTCAGTGTCTAGAACAATTCCCAGCACGTAGTAGGAGCTCAGTAAATATTTGTGAGTAAATTGAATAAATGAGTTTGTTGAGAGAGAGTCTGTGCAATGTATTTATCTAGGTGTGACAGGAGAAATAAAGATGAATGAAAACTTCTTTCTTTAGCCAACTCAGAGCCCAGCAGGGAAGACATGTTTTGTATACAAAAGATAATGCAGAGCATCCTTGAAGGTGGCCAGTGGCCAGTGAAGTTAAGTGAAGTTACTGTGCCTGGGAGGCAGTAGAACTATAGAGCTCCCCTGTTATAAGGGATGTTTAGCTTGGCCCTCAAGGAGGAGTGGGCAGCAATAGGCCTGAAGGGGTGCACCCAGGGTAATGGGACAGGGGGGACTAAGGGGTGGAAATTTCAGATCCATAAGCAGAGATGTTGGGCCCTGGTTGGGATATGGGACACAAAGTAGGAGAGAAGCCTGAAGGTGAGGGCTAGGGGGTCAGATAATGGAGGTTTGGTAAAGCCATGATAAAGCAGTTCATGTTTTAGGCAGTGAAAATTTTATTTACAATTAAAGGTTTGTATGTGTTTGAGAGTCATGATAATGGTCAGTTCTGAAATCCCAAAGGTAGGTCACTGGTTGCAGAGTTTATGCTTTTTAGCATATTACCTAGTTTCAAAAATTGTTGTTCGATTTTTCCAGGCTTAAATTCATTAAAGCCCAATTTAATATATTTAATATATTAATTTAATATATTTGTCATAAGGTGACCCAAATTGAATATATTTATCATAAGGTGACCCGGGAAAGGTCCAGCCTTTCATTAGTCTGTGTCCAGATTTTGAAATATAGGAAAGGAAGACAGAAAAGCCGGAAAATTGTTATTCTACTTAGAGCACAAAAAGCTGTTTTGGCTCGGAGAAACAAGGGAGGTGGAAGGCAAATGAATTAAGCTTAAATTCTTTTAGTGTCTTACATTTCTCTCTGATGCTGGTGATTTTTACCTATATTGTTTTCCCCTGTGAGTCTCGGGCATTTGGCTAAGTCTAACTCTTCCTTCAAAATTCAGATCATTTTTACGTTTTCTTGGCTTCTTCAGGAACCTTCCTTTAACTTCCTCACCTCCATGAGGAGGGTGTCCCTCCTTCTGTATATATCCTCTCTTCGTATTTCTTTCACTGCATAGTAATTAGCTTTGATTTCAGGAATCGATCAATCAAGCCGGCATTCCAAGCCTTGATGTTGGTCATTTAAACTGACCTTAAATAGTGACAGACTATATCTAATACCCGCTTTAATTATTAGAAAAAATCTTCATGATATTGAGCTGAATCTTTTTATCTGTTTGTTTTACTGATCATTTTAAGTTCTTTTCCTTCTAAATGACACGAGTATGAGTGTTTGAAGATGGATATCTGTTTCTAAATATTCTTGTGAAACGGTTTCCAGATTAAGATACCTTGCAACCTGACAATCCTCTGGATACATTAATTGGTCACTTTCCTCTCTTAAAGTGGGAAGTTGTATACAATGGTCCAGATGTGAATCATATAAAACTGAATATAGTTCTACACTTTCCTTGCTATAATACAATGTTTTTGTTAACCCTGAGACTTTCAGCTTTTCGTTGTTAAGGATCCCATATTATTGACTGATACAAAGCTTGGGATGTGCCCAATAACTATGGTGTTAGGTGAGTAAATGAATGGCAGCAGTTCAAACCATTTTGTACTTTTGAAAATTTATATGTAGAATGTAAGACTTACCCTAACTCCCATTTTTTAAAAAAGATTTATTTATTTATTTTAGAGAGAGAGATAGAGACAGAGTGAGCCGGGGGAGAGGCAGAGGGAGAGGGAGAGAGAATCCTCAAGCAGATTCTCCACTGAGCACAAAGCCCAGGAGCTTGAGATCATGACCTGAGCCGAAATCAAGAGGGAGCTGCTGAATCTACTGAACCACCCAGGTGCCACCCTAACCAAATCCCACTTTAAATTTCTATGTCATTGAATCTGAGTAACTTAAGAAATGTTGCCAATTTTTTTCTGAAATCAAGGTATATTATGCAGTTCCTTGATCTGTCACCATAGAAGTCATATTTAAAAAAGGAAGTGCTGCTCGTTTGATATATGTTGTTTTTTATTTGTATGTAACTACATCCTTTTCTATGTATTCATGACCATTTTAGACATTTTCTTGAATCCATTTTTAAATTTTTTTGACATTTTTCTAAGTTTACCAGTTTATATATTCTTTCTGGTATTTGTCACTTTTCCCTTCTGTTTTGAAAATAACATGTTTCTCTATTTGACATCATCTGTTACATTTTCTCATTGTCCATGAATTCTGAGATGTTACGTAGATCTGTATCCTTGGGTATGTTCTTTAAGAAACTAAAATAGTTTAGTCAGAAATTGGAGAAAAATATCTCATTTGAATTGATGGATTGTTTTTCCTGCCTTTCCAATGATTTTGTACCAACTTCTCTGATTATAATTTTCTATAACTCCTTACAAACTTTCTTTTTAGACATTTCACTTTAAAAATACTCTTACTTTGTTTGGAAAGAATTGGAGAGAGAAGCAGTCATAAAAAATTGCTCCAAATACTTAAAAAATAAGCAAGATCCAAAACAAATGAAAGAATTATATTGAACCACTGGATGTTTTCACAGTGATAATAGTCAATAAAACAATTCAGTAATTGAACCCCAACCAAGACACTGAAGTGTAATTTAAGTTTCCTTTTAACTAGCAATTGGTATGCCATACAGCCTATTTATCCTGACCTCTTAAAGGTGTCGTGAGACATAGGGAGAAGAAAATAAAAACCCAGAGAAGGAGCAGGAAGTCGATAAAGGAAGCAGCAGAAAGGAAAAAAACACAGTGACGTGTGATAAGGGGGGCAAAAGGTACTGGAACCCTTGCCAAGAGGCCGACAAATATGTACACACTATTTACTTTTTTTTTTTTTTAAGATTTTATTTATTTATTTGACAGACAGAGATCACAAGTAGGCAGAGAGGCAGGCAGAGAGAGGAGGAAGCAGGCTCCTTGCTGAGCAGAGAGCCCGATGTGGGGCTCGATCCCAGGACCCTGAGATCATGACCTGAGCCGAAGGCAGAGGCTTTAACCCACTGAGCCACCCAGGCGTCCCACACTATTTACTTTTGATTTGATATTGTTAGCAGGGAAAGTGTTGATGTCATCTCTGAGGTTACCTGTTTTTATAATCCAAGAAACAAAATTATCTTGGAGCATGGATCCCAAGTGAGATTAGCCTTCTCTTTCATCTTGCCTGGACCGCCTCACTGGACGGTAGCTCCATTTTTATTACACAAGGGTGATTGATATTATTGAGTCATGCAAGTAAGTATGTGGGATTGAATTTTACTGTCTTCATTTTATTACCCAAGGCATTCTTCATTCATGTCCTTTGAGCTGGAATTTAAAATTATGAAGCTGAGACAGCCTTCCAAAACAGATATACTTAGTGGGTCGAATAGATCATCAATAAATCTGCATCACACTACTCAGAAGAGAAAGATCAAATTCAAAATGACTTGAATTTCAGAGTCATCTCTTTAATCAGTCATTTCTTTAATGAGAATAAGGCTACAAATAGTATATTTTAAAACATAGTCTGTAAATATGTATTTAAGTTTAGAGTACCTGTTTTTTTTTTTTTGTGGTTTTGGGATTTAGGGGATTAATATGATTAAAATCAAGCTGAAGGCTATTAGCCAAAAGCATCTGAGACATCAGAGAATACTTTATGGAAAATAGTATTGACAGAATACGTAGTATTCTCTGGCTGTGAAGTGCTTACAGTTAGCTACGTGTGAGGTGGACCATTCACTGCCTTCAGTTGGGTCGAGTTACATGCTCAAGTAGATATCAGCACACTGATTTTTATATATACAATATTTATATAGACATTTTTCTTTGTCAGTTTTGATGATCAGATTTCAAACTTAAAAAGGAGTTTTTTTTTTTAAGATTAGATTTATTTGTTAGCAAGAAAGAGAGCACAAGCAGGGGGGAGGGCAGGCAGAGGGAGAAGCAGGCTCCCCGCTGAGCAGGGACCCTGATGTGGGACTCCATCCCAGGAACCCAGGATCATGACCTGAGCTGAAGGCAGACGTTGAACCGTCTGAGCCACCCAGGCATTCCAGACTTCAAACTTTTAAAATCAAACACTTTTATTGATAAAAATATTGGATATATATTTGTAATATATGCATATGTCATTATATGTATGCATATACATATATATGAATATATATACTTAAAAGACACATGCAAGCATTGTTCTAATAAATCATGTTAAGTATAAAACACAAAAAAATTTTACCTGGTTGAAATTAACAAACATGAACAGAACTTTCTTACATATACATGTTTTTGTGCTCCCTTTGAAATATATGTACCTTACAACAGAGATCAACAATATAAAGGATTGTATTCTCTGCCCTAATCTCACTAAAGATACATATATTGAGAAGAATTCTGAAGAAGTTCTGTTTTCCAAGTTCTGTTCCAAGTTCTGTTTTCTCTCTTTTTTAAGTTCATAGTAACTCTGTCATTAAATATTTGCCATATGTTTGATCTAAGGGGAAATGAATTGTCCTATTTGTGGAAAGGTTTAGAGAACTCATATTCTGTTATTTTAGTAAAACTAATAATAACCAAGTTTAAGGGGACCATATTGGATTCCCTGCTGAGTTGCAGACAGAAGTAGACAGTTTCCCCAGAATTGATACATCTAAATCTCAGCAACCAAACCAACTTTCTAGAATATAGTTCATTTATAATATGTATGAGAGTTTGATGAAAATCATACTCTGTATGCATGTGAAGACTAGATCTCAGTTTGGCTCAGAATTTTCAGCCTTGCTGAGGTTGTGAGGCCAATCTGATTATATCTTACTTTTTAAAAATGTTTAAGATTTATTTATTTATTTGAAAGAGAGAGAGAGAGAACACGTGCAGACAGGCCTGAGAGCTCAGCGGAGGGACAGAGGGAGTCTTAAGTGGACTCTGCACTGAGCTTGGAGCCAGATGCTGAGCTCTACCTCCCTTCCCTTCCGTCCCTGAGATCACAACCTAAGCCCAAACCAAGAGTCAGATGCCCAACCAACTGTGCCACCCACGTGCCCCTGATTACATCTTACTTTTTGAGCTGAGGAAGATGCTTAGCAGAAGGGCCTGCCTGTGGTCCCTTTCTGCCTGGCCAGCTTGCGGAGGGCTCAGGAAGGCCAAGGAGAAGTCTGGGCACTGGGGAGGTGCTGGGCAGGCAGAGTGGAATCTGTAGGGATGAGAATGTGTCCTGCCCTGGGATGTGTAGCTATTACCTGTTAATTACTTTGCTGTATTTTGATTTTTTTTTTTTTAACTTTGCTGTATTTTAAGCTTTATGCCAGGAGCCCCAAGCATATTAAAACTGGGTGTCCTAGCGCCTGCCTGCCTGGTCAATATTCTCATTAATCTAAAGGATTTGAAAATATGTTCAGTGTAAAGTAAATCAAACCCTTCCTGGCACAGCTACCTTAAGGTACTTAGTTTCTGTTGGAATATCCAAGAGTGTATTTAAAAAAAAATATATTTTACTTATTTGATAGAGAAAGAGAGACAGCGAGAGAGGGAACACAAGCAGGGGAAGTGGGAGAGGGAGAAGCAGGCTTCCTGCCTATCAGGGAGCCTAATGTGGGGCTTGGTCCCTGGATCCTCGGATCACAAACTGAGCAGAATGCAGATACTTAATGACTGAGCTACCCAGGCGCCCCTCCAGGAGTGTATTCTTGGCTGCTAATAGAGTTTTAACTATAAAGGGTCCAATTAAAAAAGAAATTTACTTTAGGCTAGCCATTAGGGATTATACTGTTGAATCTGTTTGAGATTCAGCAGGCCATTGGTTGCTTGACAGGAGATAATGCATCAAAAATAAATAATATTTTAGCTGAAGATATGTGCTTCCTCATTTATGATTTCATCATTTTGAAAATTGGTCATTTTTCTTGATGGAAGACATCCGTGTAGTGAGCAGGAACTATCCTATTTGACAGAGGATACTTCAGATTCACAAGTATCTTTTGCTTTTGAAAGCAACTCATGTTTCTTGTACAAAACTTGGAAAATAAATATAAACAAAAAATCAGTAGAATTCTAACAATGTCACTGGTAAAATTTGGTATATTTCATTTGTCAACTCTCTCTCTCTCTCTCCCCCCTCTTTTTCACTCTTTTCTTTTTGTTTCAAATAGAAGTTGTATGGGATATTTTATTTTTTATTTCATTCGCCTCGCCCAGCATTATATTGTATTTGCACAAGGAATTAACTTTATTCTGAAATATTATTTAAAATATTACACATGGACCATCTTTTGTTTCATTATCACCTATTCGATATTAAAGGATTTTTTTCCTTCCAAAAGAGACTGTTTGATTAGATATGATCATTTCTTCAGAATAATGTGTTCTTATCCTGAGGCATATTATTTTATGGGAAAAGGTGGTTCATTTTTTTCTCCTTACAACAAAATTTTAAATCTTCATACTGACATTTTCACAGGCTTCCTGTCAATATCCAGGGCATATTGGAAAACAAGTATGAAACCGGTAGGCAACATATAAAACAATTGTTCTTAGGAATTTAAAGTGCCAATGATATTTAATGGGAATTTCATAGCTATAAGCATCAATTGGTATTTTTAGTTGCTCTTGTTGCCTCAACTGACTGAGTTTGATGTTGCCTCAAATAACTATGGATTTCTGGCAAAGATGCTTATTTTTAGGATGGAAGTTAGTCATGGGCTTCCGAGGCGCCATCTCCTGGCTTTGTGGTTTTAGCAAAATCCGAATCAGGTCCATTGAGCAGTTTGCGTGAGTGAATGCCAGCAAATAGGACCGAAGTAGAATACCCTATTCTGGAAAAATAAACCACCCAAATGACGGGCTTTCTTTCCTTATTTCTTTTTATTTCTAACTTAAGAACTAAAATTTAAGCAAGAAGCATTTTCAACTTAGAATTAAAACAGTCCAGACTTAGAGAAACAAGTACTGAAATTTCCTAGATTCATAGTGCTGTCCACTGTTATTATATTTTTATTGCTTTACTAAAATGCTGCTCTTTCCATTTTTCTTTCTTCCAAGCATAGCTGGGCATTTTGGAGCTAACAGTGAGTAGCTACTTGCTTGTTTGATCACCATCATCAACAGTTTGTGATAGACTGACAGCATGGCTTTGCTTGAGATGGAGAAATATACTCGCTGTGAGACTTTGTAGCAATATTATCAGTAACTCACATATCCTGGGTGCTGGGCTTTACACTTTAATTCTCTCAACAACCCTGGGAAGGTCTATTCTAAAGATGAGGAAACTGAGGCTAAAAGAATTGTTAAGGAGGTTACCCAAAGTCATGCACAAGTGACTGAGCAGGACTGGAGCATAGGCAGTCACTTTGAAACTCCATGTGTGCAACCACTAGACACATTGTCCCAGATGAAAGAGTTCTTGTCTATTTCTCATTAGTGGCTTTTTTTGCACCACAATTACTTCACACAGTCTTGTTTGTGCTTATTTGGTTCATTTCTATCTTTCTTTCTTTTTTTTTTTTTTTTTAAGATTATTTATTTATTTATTTGACAGTAAGAGAGTGAGCACAAGCAGGGAGAGCAAGAGAGGGAGAAGCAGGCTTCCTGCTGAGCAGGGAGCCTGACAAGGGGCTCAATCCCAGGACCCCTGGGATCATGACCTGAGCTGATGGCAGGTACCTAACGATAGAACCCCCCAGGTGCCCCTATTTGGTTCATTTCTATCTTCCTACTAAATTGTATGCTTTTTGCGATCAGGGGATGTAAAAACTGGGCATTCTCTCAAGTTTGTAACCCAGTAAAATACATCCTGTCTGCAAGCTATGCAATGTCTTCTAATAGCAAAGTAATAAACACTTATGTATTAGCACTTTCTGTGGACTGAGCTCTGGCTAAATCCCAGGGGTAAATGGACACATCCATTGGCTGTAAGCACAGTTGGAACTGTAAAGACTTCTGGAATTTTTCATAGGGGAAGAGCTCACCTTTACTGAATGCCTATTTCCTACATTGTTTTATATGCCTTATCCCATTCAGTTCTAACCAATCTGTTAGAATCTTACAGATAAGGAAACCGAGACTCTGAGATAGTAAATAGCTTGTTATAGCTAGTAAGCAGCAAAGCCAGAATTGGTATTCATGTCTGTTTTATTCCACAACCTACATTTTTTCAGACCTTTTAATTCATCAGAGCTATAGGTCTATTTTGTTGAAAAAAAGTACAGAAAACTTTTTGAGTCCATGCCAAAGTTAGGTCTTGCTTCTATGTTGTGGCCAAAAATAGAAGAACTAAATGGAACATTAATATCTATTTAAAGCTAATTATTTTATTTATTTCATTTTTTTAGAGAGAGAGTTTGTGTATATACATGTAAGCAGAGTGGGGATGCAGGGGATGGGGGGAGGACAGAGGGAGAGGGAGAGAGAGAATCTTAAGCAGGCTCCATGCCTGGAGCATAGTTGGAGGAATGGCTGGATCTCACAACCCTGAGCTCTCGACCTGAGCCAAAATCAAGAAACTGAGGCTTAACTGACTAGGGCACCCCAGGGCCCCTATTTAAACCCAATTATAACAGTTGATCTTTGAGAAAAACTGAGTAGAGTTTTATTACTGATTATATTAGCTCTAAATTCAACAGAAGAGAGAAACAAGAACTTGCTCTTAATGTTATTCAGGTTCAATAAATACTAAGTATCTACTATGGTTATGAACTATGCTAGCTGTTTAAATAGGTGTTAACTATGTAAATAGTTAACACTGAGGAAACACTGAGGAAAGGTTATTTCCAAGTCTATTTTATGCACAAAGGCACTGAAGCTAGAGAATTGAATAACTTACCCCAATTCACACTACTAATAATACAAGAACTGGTACAAAAACACAGGTCTTCACTTGAAATACTGTGTTCTTCTATTATTGTGTTTCTCTTTAATGCCATCTTTAGAGGAATTAAACTTTATTTCGAAAGAACAGAGGATTTATACAGTGCCTTGTTTTGAATGGCAAGAAAGATATGGTAGCAATTGTTAATTTCTGTCTGTAAATATGTTTGAAATACTGGACCAGAAACTTTTATACTTGTAGCAAGTTTAAAACATTCATGAAATAATTATGGCAATTCTGTCCAAAGTAAAACATTTGTAATACTCTCAAATTGTTTGTAATTTGAATGTTCCTCTGTTTGTTATTTATGTTATGTTTATTCAAAGTTTATTTTTTAGGTAGGAGGTGTATCAACATTCTTAATCTTTGTCAAATCCATTGGCAGGCACACGTAGAATAGTGTTTGGTCAGTTGCTTGGGGGACAGAACCAAACAGCATATTGGTTGTGTTATGCTGGGCTTTGTGGTTTTACAGTTTAGGAAGTCCAGTCCTCATTTGACAGCATGCAACAATTTCTGTCCTAAAATTTTCCTCCTATATGTAACTAGTGGTTTAAAAAAAGCATTTGGAGGAGACTAAAGAAATTCAGATGCCCGAACAAAGAAATAATGCCACAATCTAATCAAACAGGAATTATTTGGTTTCCACAACAATTAAACATTTTAAAATTATCTTTGGAGAATAGAACTAGTTTGAGTGTGGTTTGGAGGGAAGAACGTGGGCTTTTACATCAGATAGATCTAGGTTGAAATCTGGGCTCTGCTCTTCATTTGTAAAACGGAGATAATAATACCTAAATGCGGAGCTGTTTGGAGGAGTACACAAGAAAATAAATGTATGTGTATGAACAGTGCCAGACATAAAGCAGATGGCTACCATTATTTCTGAGTACTTCCAACTAAGTTCCTAAACGTATAAAACATGTGGGTTTTGAGAATATTCAATATTGAGGACTAAAAACTAAAGAATTTAGAATAGGACCTCTGATCTGAATGTGGCGGTTTAAAGTCACATTATCTTATCATCTTCATGGAAAGTATCCAAAACAACAAGGTGAATGAGAAACAAACATGTAACCTTTTTGGGTGAAACTAGGAGACTGCTAAAACCCCGGATTCCGCCCCTCCCCACAAAAGGAATTTCTGCCCAAAGCTGTAGGCACTGTGCAGTGGGCTGGAGAAATGGGCAAGAGTGGAGACAAAACGTAGCTCCTGCATTAAAGAGAGCTTTCTTAAAGACGAGGGACATACACTGAGGTTCAATGTCTGAGCTCCATTTTTGTACCAGGGGGCATTGGTGCATTGGGTGCACCCGTAGAAGTTAGGGGCTTTCTCAGACCCAGTTTGGTTCTCAGCAGTCAAGTAAATGGGCTAAGCACATGAGAACACAGCCATAGTTTCAGCAAACAGTTCTTCTCTATTGCAGCAGAGAAGAGGATATTTAAGAAAACTGCCGTAGCTGCTATGTTCATTGGCTGAGGAAATAAAAAAGGCAAATAAATATACAGACTAAATCTTTTATCATGAGAAAAAGTGCTGTATGCTGGAACATGTCCCTGGACCCCTCCCCTCCCCACATGAACCTCCAGCAAACTGTGGCATACACACATATATATATATATCAGTTTCAGTACTATAATATAAAAGCAGAACCAGCCCAAGAGCTCCTTAAAAAAAGAAAAAAAAATTACAGGGAAAAAAATGAGGGGAAAACCAAAAGCTGGGTAAGAAAAGTTAATGAGAAAAAATAAAACAATGTGGCTGTAAAGGGAACAAAAATGATTATTGAACTTTGTGCCATAAATTTTAAAATAAATCAAAACAAAACCTTTAAGAAATAAATGTCTCTGAAGGATAAGTGCAAGTCAAAAATACAAGAATTCAGAAAAGGGGGACGCCTGGGTGGCTCAGTGGGTTAAGCCTCTGCCTTCGGCTCAGGTCATGATCCCAGGGTTCTGGGATCAAGCCCCGCATCGGACTCTCTGCTTGGTGGGGAGCCTGCTTTCTCCTCTCTCTCTGCCTGCCTCTCTGCCTACTTGTGATCTCTGTCTGTCAAATAAATAAATAAAATCTTAAAAAAAAAAAAAGAATTCAGAAAAGGGATGGTAGGTAACAATGGAGAGGCTCAAGAAAGAAATGGAAGAGAAAAATAGAACCGTCACAGAAGTAAAGGTTAAGTTGGCAGGAAAATAAGAAAAAATAAACATTGTCGAAAACAGCAAAGATCTAGAGGACAGTTGTGAAAAAAATTGCGCAAAATGAAATAAATTTTAGAAGTTTAAAAGGGTGAGAGAGAAAATGGTAGCTATAAAAGAGAGGCAAAGAAAATGAAGCATGCACATTACTGGAGTCATTTTTTAGTTCTACTAAAAAATGGAAATTATTGAATTCAATATTGAATATTGAAAGTTACAAATTAAGTGCACTTCTCTAAAGAAGGCTTGAAAAAAAAAATAAAGAAGACTTGAGTTCACATGTTGAAAAAGCACATCTAACCCAGTGGAAATTGCTCCAAAGGCGTCAGCGTGAAAACATACCCAGGTTAAATGGCTTGACATCAGAAGTAGTGAAAGAATCCTTTGGGTGATCAAGAAAGAAGTCACGTCACGTGTA
Source organism: Taxidea taxus jeffersonii (assembly GCA_003697995.1). Taxonomy (NCBI): domain Eukaryota; kingdom Metazoa; phylum Chordata; class Mammalia; order Carnivora; family Mustelidae; genus Taxidea; species Taxidea taxus. The sequence continues at coordinate 140,246 of ML102402.1, read as the reverse complement.
GACGAAAAAGATTAATGTGACCTTAAGCTGCTCTTTAACACATTCAATGCTAGAAGGTTGTAGAACAACATCTATAAAATCTTGAGGAAGGGTGTGGCTTAAGAATTTTATAACCAACAAAAATGTTGAAGTACAAAAGCAGTAATAAGCAGTTTTGAACATGGATAACTGGGGGAATATCGTTCCCCTGAAACATCTTCAGAAACTTTTTAGAAGATGAACTGCAGTCCTCCCAGGGATGTTTGAAAACACTACAGCAAGAGCACTAGCCATGAGCACTGGGTCCATGTCACTCTTTGACCAAGAGTAAAACAAAGGTGGGCATGAGCCGTACTGAAGAGACCATAATGTTAGTTGCGCTGACAGTAGTAATAATAAAACGTAAAAAACTGGGACTATAGAAGGCAAGAAAATGGCAGTTAAAATAAGTACATTTATTTCAAATGCAAATTAAAAGCAAGCTAAAGTTGTGCCTGGGGGGCTCAGTTGGTTAAGCTTCCAAGACTCTTGATTTCAGCTCAGGTCATGATCTTATGGTCGTGATATCGGTCATGATATTGAGCCTCACATCAGCCTCTGTGCTGAGCATGGAGCCTGCTTAAGATTCCTCTCTCCCTGTCCCTCTGCCCCTTCCACCCTCCCAGAAGTGTAAACAAACAAACAAACAAACACTAAATCAACTTTTATAAAAAAGCAAGCTAAGGTCATGGTCTTGATATAAGGCAAGATTTGTTATAAGTCAAATTTAAAGGAATACTTTATGATGTTAATTGAGACAAAATAGTACTTTATAAAGGACTGAAACATTCACAGTGAAAATATAACAGAGAAATATATCTCCGTACACTGAGAGAACAAAACAGCATTAGCAGAAGAAATAAAAGCTGCTTAGCGTGAGGAATCTTAATTTTTAGTTCTTGACAGATCAAGTGGACAAAAATATGTAGATCTGTAAGGCCTAGACAACATAATTAATAAGGTGGATCTAATTGATATTTAAAACTGAAAATGGAGAATACATCTTTTTTTTTTTTTTAAAGATTATTTATTTATTTATTTGACAGACAGAGATCACAAGTAGGCAGAGAGGCAGGTAGAGAGAGAGGGTGAGGAAGCAGGCTCCCTGCTGAGCAGAGAGCCCGATGCAGGGCTCGATCCCAGGACCTAAGATCATGACCTGAGCCAAAGGCAGAGACTTTAACCCACTGAGCCACCCAGGCGCCCCGAAAATGGAGAATACATCTTAAGTGACCATGGAATGTTAACACAAACCAAATATGTACAGTACCACAAAGAAAACTGCACTAATCACAGTGCAACAAAACAATGCAATAAAAATAATAAGAGAAGAAAATTTAAAACCACATTTTATCAAATTTAAAAATCTCTTAAAGTCATGTATGAGAAGAAATCTAAACTAAAATGGTTAAAATCTAGAAAATAAATATAATAGAAACACAGCATACTAGAATCTATAGTATGCAGATAAAACAAATCCCAGAAGAAAAAATAAAGATTTTCTACTTTGAGTAGTATGTTAGGAAGTTAGAAAACAACAGCAGCAGCAACAAAATCAATCCATGGAAAGCAAAACGAAATGATCAATATACATGAAAGCAGAAATAAATGAATTAGAAAAGAGATGAATAGAAGTACTTCTTTGGGAAAGGTAAAATGTCAGCTAATGAAGTAAAAAGTATCTAATATATCTAATAATATAGTACAAATATCTGATGTAAGAAATGGTAATAGGGAAAATCACTTCAAAAATGCTGGAAATTGAAGCCATGAGAGATTCTGTTTTTCAAACTCTAGGTGAATAATTTTAAAAAAGTGAATAAAGTGGTTAAATTTCTAGAGCAAGATAATTACCTGAAGGACTTTCTATGAATGTACAGAAAACAAAAACAGACAAATTAACTGGGAATGGGGGCGGTGGGCAGAGAAATCTACGCCCCCACATACATCGTCCACTGGATCTGATGGTTTCACAAAAGAATTCTATAAGACCCTTAAAAACCTGATAATGTTGATAGTATTTAAAATGTTCCAAAGAACAGGAATAGAAAATTTAACAATATTTGAAATGGCGCTCGCAGGATATTGACATCAAACTTTAGTATAGATTGTAATGAAAAGATAACTTTAGGGGCGCCTGGGTGGCTCAGTGGGTTAAAGCCTCTGCCTTCGGCTCAGGTCATGATCTTGGGGTCCTGGGATCGAGCCCCACATCGGGCTCTCTGCTCAGCATTGAGCCTGCTCCCTCCTCTCTCTGCCTGCTTCTGTGCCTACTTGTGATCTCTGTCTGTCAAATAAATAAAACCTTAAAAAAAAAAAAAGATAATTTTAGATCATTTATATTTATGTTCATACAAATAACTATGTAAAAATCCTAAATGAAATGTTGACAAAGTGTAGCAGACATTAAAAGAATAAAACCTCCTGATTAGGGGTGCCTGGGTGGCTCAGTTGGTTAAATGCCTAACTCTTGGTTCCGATTCAGGTCATGATCTCAGGGTCATGAGATGGAGTGCTGCCTCTGCTTCAGTGCTCATCAAGGAATCTGCTTCAGATTCTCTCCCTCTCCTTTCTCCCCTGCCTCTCTCTCTGTCTCTCTCTAAAATAAATAAAATTTTTTTCTTAAAAAACCATCCTGATTAAAGAGGTTATTTCAAGAAGATAACGATTGAGTACATAAAAGGAAATCTGAAGTGGAGAACAAAGGCAAAAGAAAAAAGAAACTTTACAACTTAAATTAAGCCCATTGACAAGTACTTGAGACCTTCCTCAAAGAGCTTAGTTGCCTCACTGTTAATACTTTGCTAGAGGCAAAAGGCAACCTTAGCTTGACATTATCCCAACCTCCAGGATCCTGTAAAAATCCCTTTGGAAACTTCCTTTATCTCTGCCTCCCCAACATATGTATTAACAATCATCCTCCAAACATATGGTCCACTGATAGACATCTGAAGGGTCTCATGACCCAGGTTTTACTAGACAATATAGTAAATGACCTTTTCCTAACAACCATTTTCCTAGCCCTTCAAGATCCTGGAAATCTTGCCTCCAAATTCCTTAAAGACTTCCACTATTCCTAACCCCCTCCCACCTTGAAAAGTATATAATCAGCCCCTCACAACCCCACGGCAGCTCTTTTTTGCCCACAGGTCCTGTCACCATGATATAATAAAACATAAATGTCTCAAGAATTCTACCTTGACCAATAAATGTCCAACCCTAACCTTTCACATCAAATCTATTAGCATTTAAGGAGCAAAGAACATGTTTATGTTTATACTTGTGAAAAGGCAACAATTTAATGTTCAGACTTAAAAAGGAAAACCTCTAGTACAATTGGAAAGAGATACTTCTCTTTATGTGGTAAAATGTATCTATTTCAGTCCCAAATCCAGTAGCATCCTTAATGGGGAAACATTAGAAGCATTCTTGTTAATCTCGAAACACACAGTGATGTACATTATCACCACTATTATTTAACATTGTTCTGTAGTACTAATACAATTAAACAAGAGAAAGAAATTAGAGATATAAAAATAAAACATTTGCAGCTTATATGTTTGTGTACCTGCAAAATCAAAAGAATCAGCTGAAAATTCTTACAAAGAGTTAAGAAATTCCAAATGGCAGAGAAAAAAAAAAGTTAAACACAAAATCAATGACTTCTACATATCCAAAGTTACAGCCATTAGGAGACCCAATGGAAGAAAGATCCCCAGTGTTCAACATCAAAAAATATATAAAATAGCATTAAGCTTAATAAGAAATGTGCACATTTCTATATAGAAAAAAGAAAAAAAAAACTTTTTAAAGGCTTCTAATGTTCCCCAAAGAATACTTGCATATTTAGAATAATACACCATGGAGAGCCTTAGCATCTTGTCAGTTTCTCCTGATTCACTTTATAAATTCATTTGACAATCACAAAAACTCAGGATATTTTGGACCTAGATAGACTAATCTGGAGTTGATAATGGAAAAATATACAAGCACAAATAGCAGGAAAATTCAGCAAAAGGAGAGCAATGATGTGGAATTAGCCCCGCCAGAGATTAAAACTTATTAGACTTCAATTATTAAGACAGTTTGGTTCTGGGCATGGAGAGAAAAAAATCAATGGAAAAAAATATAAAATACATATGTGAATTGCAGTGCATATAATATCCATGGGGAAAAATGGATTTTTCAATAAATAATGATGAGCCAACAGGGTAGCCATCTGGAAGAAAATGGATCCATACCTCATAGTTTATACCAGAAGAAACTTCAGATGGATTGTGGATGTAAATATAAAACATAAACCATAAAAGTAATCGAAGACATCATGGGAGAATTCTATATAACTTCAACATGAAAACGCTTTCCCAACTATGATAAAAACCAGGAACCATAAAAAAAGGAGTAATAAATTTTACTTAATACATAAAAGAAAACTTTTTGCATGGTCAAAATTGCTTATAAGAAACATCAAACTAGAGGGGCGCCAGGGTGGCTCAGTGGGTTAAAGCCTCTGCCTTGGGCTTGGGTCATGATCCCAGGACCCTGGGATCAAATCCCGCATCAGGCTCTCTGCTCAGCAGGGGGCCTACTTCCTCCTGCCTCTCTGCCTACTTGTGATCTCTGCCTGTCAAATAAATAAATAAAAAATCTTAAAAAAAAACCATCAAACTAGAGAAAACTTTTGCAACCATATCACAAACAAAACATAATTTACTTAACGTGTGAAGAGTTCTTCAAATTGACACAAAAATGTCAACAGTTCAATATAAAAATGGATAAAGATTATGGACACTTGTTTTATACAAAGAAAATGAGAATTCTTCCCTTGGTAATGTGATATTAAATAGCTACTCTCCCCATTATTTGTCTCAGTAGCTTGCTCATTTCCATCTTTGTTCTTATTCCAACCTATTGCTATTTTTTCTGTTTGCTTGTTTGTTTTATTCTCCCTTTTCTAAGACTGTGAATTCCATGAGGAAAGGAATCATGTCTGTCTCCCCCATCGGTTCCCCCACTTTGCCGAGCACAGTGTTGTCAGATACGAGGTGCTTAACAGTCTCTTCTGTTTGATTTCACTCTACTTGTTCTTCAGAAAAATGCCTTCTACACATTCTTCCTTATGACCTGTACCAAACATATTCAGCTTTTTTTGTTTATAGTAAGCTCAGTAAATGGGTTGAAATTTATAGAATTCAAAAGAAGTCACATAAATTCACCTAATAAGAGACACCTGGGTGGCTCAGTGGGTTAAGCCACTGCCTTTGGCTCAGGTCATGATCCCAGGGTCCTGGAATCAAGTCCCATATCAGGATCCTTGCTCAGTGGGGAGCCTGCTTCTCTCTCTGCCTGTGCCTGCCACTCTGCCTGCTTGTGCCCTCTCTCTCTCTCTCTGACAAATAAATAAATAAAATCTTAAAAAAAAATTCACCTAATACAACTACATATTAGGCTTCCAATGGTTAGCGTCAAGCACAGAGCATGGTTACCTAGTAGGGACTTAAAAATTATTTGTTGAATTAAAAAATGTTAGAAGAAGAGTATTTGCCATAAGAGATCTTAATTTTGTCAGATTATTCTTTGGCAGAGTGGATGTTTCATTAATAACTTCTTGAGTGTATTAATTCAACTTCAGTTGCTGTGAATGTTCTCCCATTAATTCATCCTTTTGGCATTATTGATTTCATTATCATAATGAGATTCATATGCATCATTAGAGATAATGTATGTATGACTTCAAAGTTTTATTAATATTCACTATATCCCTAGTGTTTTTTTAGGATTAGGTGTCACAATTGTTTTATTTTAAGAGATTTTGTAATATTTAGTATTTTCTTTTTCTTACATATTTTTCAGACAGTCCATACTAATATTTTCCAGTTTCTCTAGATATCACACTTCCTTTTCATCTGCTTTTATTACTTAGTTACTTCAATAATGATAACTTAAATATTCACACCTTCTAAATTGGTCATTTCTATGATATTGGTGTGTTTCTCTTTGGACATTTATTATAAACACATGCATACATCCAAATGTATTTTCTCTCTCTTGCACATTAAACTACAGATTCTTGAAGATAGACTAATTCCTCCATACTTACTATAGCAAATATTTTAAGACAGTGATTTGTATATATTGTTCAAAATTTTTGTCTGTGTCTTTCTGTAATATCACCATTATCAAACAGTGGAGGTCGCTGTTGAAGGGATGGAGATTAAAAATGTCACAGTTACTGTCATCAGAGCAGTTATAATCTAGCTCAGGGGACAATATGCAGTTAAATTAGTGTAGCTATCTACCGCTGCACAGAAATTTATTCCAAACTTAGTGCTGTAACAGAACCAACATTTTTTATATCACCCTTTGTTGAGTTGGAATCCCAGCATACCTTAGCTAGGTCCTCTGGCTCAGGGTCTGTTGTTAAGGTGCTGGTTTGTTGTGTAGTCACTGCATGGCTTGACTGGAGAAGAGTGAACTTAGTTACTGACATGGTTTTTGGATTGAGTTCCTCATGAGCTGTTGGACAGAGAAGGCCTCAGGTCCTTGCCATGTGGGCCTCTCTGTGGAAAAATAGGGTAGTGCACATGGGTAATTTCCATCAAAGAGTACGAGAGGGCTTGCAAGACAAGAAGCTGTAGTCTCTTTGTAACCTAATTTTGGTAGTGATAGCCCATCACTTTTGCACTATTCTTTTCATGAGAAGAAAGTCATTAGATTCAGCCCATATTCAAAGAGAGGGGATTGATTACATAAGGTGTGACTATCAGCTGGTGGGGATCTTTGGAGGCCAGTTTAGAAAATGCCTACTACATCTCATAAGTACGCAGTTAAGACATCTCATTAAAGAATTCAGAAGGATGATCTCTAAGGGTTGAGACATTCAGGAAGGTCTTTCTAAAAAAGTTGAGACCTGAGTTAAATGTTGAAGAAAATTTTGACAAGGGGGAAAACAGCCTTTTATATAGAAAAAATATAAACTAAAGTATAGAGGCAGACATTTTTCCAGATTACTTCAGGAACAGAGAATAGATAGTATAACTTGAGAGTAGTATTTTTATGTGAAATATTAATTAGTGATCCTAAATCAGAAAACTCTTTTCTCTTTTTGGTAAATGCTGTTTTTATCAATCTTGTTTGGGGTATTAATGGTTTTAAGTATTAGAGAAGTAGAAATGAAAGATCAAGCATGTTTCTGAAATACTTTTTTTTTTTAAGATTTTATTTATTTATTTGACAGACAGAGATCACAAGTAGGCAGAGAGGCAGGCAGAGAGAGAGAGAGGAGGAAGCAGGCTCCTACTGAGCAGAGAGCCCGATGTGGGGCTCTATCCCAGGACCCTGAGATCATGACCTGAGCCGAAGGCAGAGGCTTTAACCCACTGAGCCACCCAGGCGCCCCTCTGAAATACTTTTTATCATGAAATTTTAAATTCTGAAATCTATTTAATGGCAAACACAGGAAATGATGTCTTACTGTCTCCAAAAGCAAGAAAGTAGAACTTTAGTTATCTAAAAACTTGTTTAAACGGAATAAAAGTTTGACTTTTTCATCATATGAAAAGTAAAAAAGTTTTTTAAGAGGCATGCCTTCTAATAAGAATGTACTTTACTAAGAAATCTTAAAAAAAATGTACTTTGCTTACTAATCTTTTTTGAGATGGAAATGCAAATTCATTAAATCAGCCTAAGTAGAGATAGGCACAAGAAAAGTATCATTTTCCCCCCCTAAACTCCCAGATTGAAGTTGCTCTTTGTATTAGAGTAGATATTTACTTAACCAGTCATGGTACCTAACACAGTATCTTTGATGTTGTCACAAAAGTTATTGGCAATAGTAGCATTAGCAACAGCAGAGTTAGCAGGTTTAATCTACTCCAGGCCTTGCACCATGCATGCTGTCCGCATTAAACTCTCACAAAAACCCTCATGTAAGTATGATTATTATTCTCATTTTATAGATGAGGAAACTAAAAGCCAATGAGATTTAGGGACTTGACAAAAATTAAAAACCAAACCAAACCAAAAAAATCAAATAAACATATGGCAGAGCCTTGATTCTTAACCCAACTAGTTTTGATTCTAGTGCTGGAACTCTTAACCAAAGCGGTAGACTGCCTTGTAAGTCCAACTTTCAGTAAATACGGGCCATGTAAATGAACAATTTCAAATCAAATGGTACTTTCATCTAGTCTATGTAGATTTTCTGGTGGGATCTGGATCAGTACCAATCTAAGCACTATTCATCCGTGTGGTTGGGAAATTTAGTTGGACAAATCTCCCTTTCAATGTCTCTGCTAATTGTTATTAATGGGTGCCTGTGAAACACATGTTAATTATTACATTTTGGTTTGACTACAGACTGCACAATAAAGAAAAAAAACCCTGCCTTTTGGAGTTCAGGTTTTAGAGAGAAGGCTTGATATAATCAGTTAACAGGAATGCTCTTCAAAGTGAAGTAGAGAAGCATGGGAACTTGGAGCACAGGTATTGAAACCCTGTGGTGATAAGAAAGGGCTGATCACCATGATACCGGAAAAATGCAACAGAATGTCTCTTGTTCCTTGTCTATAGTTTTTAGAAAGTACTGGTCATGTGACAAGCTCATGTCTGGCCTTGCAATTGCAGCAGTGTTTTGCTGACCTGGGAAGAGAAGGAGTGGGATGGCCGCCATGGATGCCTTCCCAATACCAAGTATGGGCACCAGGTGCGGGGTTGTCTCGAAAATACATTTGAGTTGAAAATACATTTGGAGGAGATTCACAGTGGTACAAAGTAATTAACTTTATCGACCTTAATGAGACTGTGGTAGTTTTCAAATAGGGGAAACTTTTAGCCACCAACTAAGGTAAATACTTTGAATGTCATATTAGGAGAAGTATTTACATTTAAAATGGATACTCATATTGATGATTCAGTTTCATAATTATACTGAATATTTTATGTTTTCGATATTTCTCCTCTGAAGCAAAAAAAGCAAGACAGATACACGTGTGTGTATGAACACACATCATTGCAAGAGTGTGTAGAGAAAATAAAAACCAATAATAATAATCACAGAACCAAAATATGACTGTGGTTGAATTTCAGTGTTACAAGTTTGTAGAGTGTCTTATTTCATTAAATCAAAGGAATTCTTTGTATATTCATTAAAGACTAACAATAGGAAGATGACATTGCCAAGAGTTGTGCATTTAAAAGGAAGATGAAAGTTTCAAGTGAGAGGATTGAAAAAGAATACTGGATCAAGACAATGACTGTTTTGATTAAATTCTAAATATTTCACCTTCAAATATGGAATCTCACAACAGTAACAGATGTCCCAAATCAGTGCATTCCTTGTTACCTTGCCTAACTCCAAGAGAGATTTCTGTGCCTTTTTCCAGAGACCGTTATAAACCAACTAAGAGCCACAAATTCATGAAGACAACCAAAATTCATGAGTACAACCTCAGACTTGTGTGTGCTGGTGTGAAATTTTCCTCTCTTTAAATTATGGGTGCACTATTTGAAAATTTTTTGTTGAAAGAAAATAGTTCTCATTGTTCCACCTATTCCAAATGTTAGTTTTTACTTTGGTGTGACCCTTCAGGATTTGTCCTTATGCATATCTGTCTCTGGTAGTTGCAATCCACGTGTATATATAATTTGTTTTGTCTCTTTAGTGATACATGATAAGCTGCTACTTGTATTTCTACACAGAACACTAGTTTAATTACTGCCCAATATTATTTAGACATTTGTATGTTTCTAGACTTTTTCTGTTTTGACATTACTTGTCAATATCTTACTTAGGTCCATGTCTTTTTATTTTTGGTGAATTACAACAAAAAGGGAAATGACTTCATCAGAAGACACTTTAAAGACTTACCATACCTAAAGTGCATATAACTATAGTAAATTTCACAAAAATGGTAACCACTTATAATGTTACCAACAGTACACATATTCCAGGTTGTGTTACAATTTGAGTGATAATCTTTAAAAAAATCCTTTTTTTTTTTTTAAAGATTTTATTTATTTATTTATTAGAGAGAGAGAGAGAGAGAGAGAGAGTGAGCACAGGCAGACAGAGTGGCAGGCAGAGGCAGAGGGAGAAGCAGGTTCCCTGCCAAGCAAGGAGCCTGATGTGGGACTCGATCCCAGGACGCTGGGACCATGACCTGAGCCGAAGGCAGCTGCTTAACCAACTGAGCCACCCAGGCATCCCTAAAAAAATCCTTTTCTTAAAAAAAAAAAAAATCCTTTTCTTTCTTACAAGGTACTTTAAATTGGCTGAAGTTGATCTCTTCCACTATGACTACATATGAACATTTGCTTCTGGTCTTCTTTCTTTGTTTTCCTTCTCTCAATGAATTTTCTTCTTATGTAGTGGTTGATACTTTTTTGGGGTACAAATTTGAATGAACTCTTCAGATAGTATAGATTTTAATCTATTTTAATTGATGACATAAATGTTGCCAAACCTGGCTTTATTTATTTTTTTAGATTTTAGTATTCGTTTGATTTTTTTTTTTTTAATTGAAGGATAGTTGACACACAGTGTATCTTAGTTTTGGGTATATACAGAGATTTGACCACTCTCTGTGTTATGTTGTGTTTACTGCAAATGTCATCAATTTTCATTTGATTTCTATACATTTATATCTGTCAGTATTTCCCCTTGTGATTTCTTCTGTTGCGTTGAAAAGAAGAATGTCATTCTTCTATATATCAGATTTATGTTCTAATTTGGATTCAGTTAAAATAATTATAATGGTTATATTGAACCAGTTAAGCCTACTGGAGTTTATTTTACTATATATTACAAAATTTGAATTAAAGTAAAGTGTTTTTTAAAATAATCTTGTTTTACGTATCTTGTCTTCAGATACTAGTTTGTATGTAGATTATTAATTCTTTTCTAGTTATTATGTATTTCCTTATATACCAGCATTGATATATTATTGATGCTTGTGATGGCCTTTATTGTCTTATCAGATTTCATTAATATAATTGCCCATGTGCTGTTCAGAATAAATTTAAGAATATTGTTGCTAAGTATTCTAAAATACTTAAAGCAAAATATGTAAATTACTAAAATACATGCAAGCAAAAAAAAACTTTTTTGAGGTTTTTTAATGTATTAAATCCATAAATTATCAGAATGTATGTATTTTAATATTTAGCTTTCCTTTTTATAACAATGGTCTTTTTTCATAAAAAATCTTTTATACTCTTCAATAAAGAATATATTTAGCTCAATGTCATGATAAACCTGGAATACTTAACCTGTTGCTGGGATTATAAGTGAATAGTTCCTCATTCAACCTTCCTAAGTCTGGCTTGTGTGTGTCTTTTCTAGCCAGTTGGAGGTACCATTATATGAATTGTATAATTTGGCTGAGTCCATGCAGGAGTTAAATGTTCTAATATTTGCATTTAAAACTGACACTGTACAAAATGAAGATGGATGGTAAAATCCATGCTAATAGTTTAAACCAGACTTCAGAGAATCACAGGGATTCTCTGAAGGAGAAGATCCTTCAGGCATGCCGCTGGGAGGGAGCACCCCCAGGCACCAGGATACCGTTGGGCCAAGTGCAGACTCACACTGGCCCTTGAGGTCTTGCCTCGAGCTGCAGGCTGAGCTCAGTATTTGGCCAGATGGGCTGTGGGATTGCCCTTCCTGCCAGATGTGGGACGAGCACTGTGCTTCAGCCTGTGGTGGGGTCTTGGTCAGCTGAGGCGGACATCTCTTTCCAAGGTCCCAGTCTTTGGCCGACAGGCGTCCCCCAGGGATCTTTAAACCTTGGTGCTGAGACATGCTTGGTACCTGGGTTGGGAAGGTATAGAAGGTTTGTCCCCACTGAGGCATGGCTTTCGGTGGCCAGAGCTCCCAGCCCTCGCCATGCTCACATCCAGGTCCCTGCTGGGGTGGATGGTGGACAGTGACAGCTGTAGAAGCAGGACCAGGGTAGGGGAGGGCCTGGGGCATGCATGGGTAGGAGGAGACTGAGGACCTATCTTCAGAAGTAGTGGCAGGCAGGACCACACATGAGCTAAGGCTCAAGCTTACTGCATGTTCTACTGTCCCATTGCACTTCACTTACAAAACACAAATTCAAAGGTAAAATTATTTCAAGACAGTTGATTCCAAAGCATTCTCATCAGAGCAGGGGCCTCTGAGAGCAGGGCCATGTAAAACTGCACTGGTCTTAAGTCCATGCAGTCAGCCCTTTAATTTGAAAGGCACACCCAGACATTTCTGATTCTGCCATGTCTCTCTTTTTAAAAACTTTTAGAAGAGATTTTATTTATTTGTCAGATAAAGAGAGAGCATGCAAGCACACAAGCAGGGGGAGTGGCAGGCAGAGACAGAGGGAGAAGCAGACTCCCCGCAGAGCAGGGAGCCCGATGTGGGGCTCCATCCCAGGACCCTGGGATCATGATCTGGACTGAAGGCAAACACTTAACTGACTGAGCCACCCAGGTGCCCCTCTGCTATGTCTCTTTAAATATATTTGCTCGCTTGTACACTTCCGGTCAGTTTGAACTATTTGTTGAATGAATGAATGCAAGTATTTAGGGGAAACCATACATATAATATCACATATATACAGACACATAAATGCATCTGTCATATTTTTAGCAATGTCTGATTCCCATATTTTTGCCAATTAAGTGTTCCTTCATAAATATGGTTTTGGATCGCTGAATTATACTTTCCCTGGAAACATGATCAAAGGACTGCATACATTTGTTTACTTGTGGAAACAATCAGGGGTGAAGTTAAGTCTATTCTCTTAAGATGTGGAAATTTTCACAACATTAGTAATTCATTCCTTAGGGCTAGAAAATATATTTTTTTCTTCAATATTTTATTCCTTTTGTAATTTTTTCATTATCCCTAACAAATGTCTAGATTTATTTGAAAGACCATTAATGCTAAAGAATTGTCTAAGAGAACAATTGAAACTTTGAAATGAATTCTAATTGTATCTTAAATTTAAAAACACAATTCCTTATAAGAATATCATTATTTAAAAATTTAAAATGTTATTGTACATACTATTCATTTTCTTCTTGTTTGCTTTCAGAGTAGCTTGATCACACTGGAAAGCTTGTTAAATAAATTTTATTATTATATTAATTAAATTTTACTAAATAGCATGACAAAATATTATATGTTTTCTTATTGGGTATACTTTGGTGTTAAAATGCCATTTTTTAATTTAGGGTTTCAGGTAAAACTTAGAGTTTGAACTTTGCTGGCCATTAGAATTCCCACACTTGTTTTCGCAAGAGTGCTTGCTGCAGCTCGGCTAAGGTCCAGTGTAAGCAATGACATCCTTCCTACTTAATACACCTCAGAGTCCTGTGTCAATTACTAGGGCATTCTTCTTTGCTTCCTGTTCTAAACAGCTGTGTAACATTGCTGAATTCATGTTCACGATTTTTTCTGTATCCTGTTCAGCAGCAGGCCAAGTGAAATGACCCTTGCATTTTGCAAATATTGGCTGCAGTTTCACTAAGTACATGTATTTAAGGTTATCATACAACTCATTGTTAAATGAATAATCTCTTTGGATAGTGGAACAGAATGCCATTTAATCAATATGAGATAACATGCTAGGCATGAATTTGCCATTGGCCCGGGTTTTATAAAACACACTAAATACATCACTTCATGTCAGAACAATCATTAAGGGCATTTAAGTGGTCTTCAAAATTACCTATTCTCGTGTGAGTAGGAATGTACTCAATTTAACGAGTCCTGAAATATACTTTGGCATTAGCTTAGTTCAAAGTCGGGAAACAGTTCTGTTTTCATGGATTAGATGCAGATCATTTAAAAATGGTTCTGGACAGCAACATTATAACTGAATGAGGTTAGGGAAATCTGGGAAGAGTGGATTATGGATTAAAGTGAAAACAGTAAGAGTAAATATAGTTACTCATCTGCTTTTCTGTAGCATTCCGAAGCAGGAAACAAAATTTATTCATTTTCATTTAGACAACTTTAATGCTTTGAATCGGTCTGTTTACTAGCAACTTTGCACATAGAAGACATTATAATTGACTTTTTTTGAATTGGTAGATAGTAGAATTTTTAGAGCATGGAACATGGTGAGATTCAGTTCAGGGGAAGGATTTTGAACAGTCCATGTCCCAGAGCCTGGAATTTCTCTGCTCTAATGCTGGCCTCTGTTACTCTGGTGTCCCAGCTCCTTCCTCACCTCCTCCTTGATACCTTCACTGTGCATTTCTCTAGAGTTCAGGGGTCTCTGTTCTCCCTGGACACTGAGAAAGTTTGCTATCCCTTTCTGTATTACTTGGCTCTTTTCAGGTGTTAAATAGACTTTCTGATTTTTCATAGCTTGCTGTAGTTTTCAACAGTTTCCATTGTGACAAGCTCTGTGTCTTATATACATGTTTGATTCTTCTATAATGCTCTACAAATATTGTTTAGTTTATAATGCAGCTAGGGGCTCTCATTTTAACTTTTCATGTATTTACATGTAACTATAAATAAAGCCAAGAACTATGTATTTTCTAAAACCAAAGAAATTGGGAACACCATTATCAAATCATGCATGGGTACTGTTTAAACCCCAGCAAGCAGCAATTTCTCTTTCTTATATTATCAAGAAGCACTTTGAGTAAAGAAAAACTGTAAGGAGCAGAAATCTGTTAGTGGAAAGGAAAAAGGAAGTGAGAAACTGGATATCGATCTTGCCAAGTGAAGCAGTGAAAGAAAATATCACATTGTGAACTTCTTTCCATTATTTTCTCAAATACAATCCAACAACTGAGATTAAGAGAACAATGGCTGAGAGGCTGGAAATAAATCCAACCCATCTGATAAGTCCCTAGGAAACGAGAAATAACACAATGAAAAGAGGAGACTGCCTTAGGGTTTTGGACACTTGTTTTTTTTGTTTTTTTTTTTATCAAAAGTGGCCTTCTGAAGCATGACATATTTCTTATATTTGCAATAATGCATGTTGCCCTAATATTTATTTTTTCTTAGATTTTATTTATTTATTGAGAGAGAGAGAAAGTACATGTGCGAGCAGGGGGAGAGGCAGAGGCAGAGGAGAGAATTTCAGGTGGACTCTGTGCTGAGCTGCTGAGCAGGGAGCCTGATGCGGGACTCAGTATCAGTACCCTGAGATCATGACCTAAGCTGAAACCAAGAGTCCAGTATTCAACTAACTGAGTCACCTAGATGCCCATTTGTTTGTTTGTTTCTTTTTAAGATAAGCTATATGTAGAAAATGGTATCGATTATGTATTAATAACTTGGTTGAAGTAAAGAACAAAACATTTGGATAATAGGGAAGACTGAAAACCTTCTTGGTTGGCTAACCGGTGTCATATTGATCATGTCACATGGATGTTAGCTATATCATGGAGGCTCCATGATGTCATGAAAAGAGCAAATAATAAAAGATCTGAAAGCCTGGGTTTAACCTTTAACCTTTATTCTTTTTTTTTCCTTTATTGTTCTTTGGTCTATTAAAGATAATTTCCAGGCATGAAACAATAAAGAATTCATACATATTGTATGTATCAGATTAGGCATTCAAACATGGCCTATCTTGCCTGTGGTCCAGAAGAAAGGAGGAGAAAGTTGGTAGGAACAATCATCAACAGAACGGAGATCTTGGAAAAGAAGAAGTATTAGCCACATGTTGCTCTGTGTAGAAAATGTTTTCAGATACCTTAACTTTTTTTCTTTTTTCCTACCACCAAGATTTTCAATTTCATTTTCCCTGGACCTCAAGTTTTGTTGTCTGTAGATAAAAGATTGAACCAAATGATCTTTAATGTCCTTATAGCTCAGTACTTCTGTTTGGAGATTGATGGTTAATTGATTGGTTGATTTTTTTGGTGGGTTTTCTTTGTAAGCAGTAAGATAAAGTTAACTGAACAAAGTGGAGATGATCTCATTCATAGATTAAATGCTATGCACCTTCATTTCCCCCATGTCTTTATTGTACAAATATCATCAAATCAACATTAAAGCAAGTTGGAGAAAAGTCAAAACATTCAAGGAGTAGGACTTAAATCAGGTTTTTTAGAATGAGTGGCATATGGGCAAATGAAAGACAGTGGAGATGGTCATGGGAGTAATGAGGAAGCACAGTAGCCTTATGCTAAGGGATGCTGACAAAGTTAGAAAATTGGATTAATAGAAGAGAGACTTGGAATGCCTTGGAAAGTTCCCACTTAATTCTGTGAGCAATAGAGGACCATGTTCAGGCAGGAAGAGAGGACAAAGTTGTACCTGCTGGATGTCCTCGGAGGCTTGGCAGGAGATAAAACCAACATGAGCAAAAAGGAAGAGAAGAGGACATTGCTCATAACACAACTGGCACAGGGCTGTATTAAGAGAAGAGAAGGACTGGAATGGAAGGGAGGAGGCTGATTTTTGTCAACCAGTCATATCATTCAATTCGAAAGAATTGGAAAGGATGCTTACAGTTGGAGGGATATGGCAGTTCAGCAAGCCCTCACCTCTCTTGAGTATTTCTCATAACTGATAAAAGGTTTATCTCCACTGTCCAGTGTAGTTTGCAAAAATGCTTATTAATAAACTGCAGGAGGGATTTCCTATCTTTGTGGAAAACAAATGGGTATTTGAGTCTATGGATATAAATGAAGGCTACTTAGTTCTCTTATTTTAATAGCAGTCCTTGATTTCCATTCTTAAAGAACAGGCATATATCCAGGGCTATTTTTAAAATTCTTATTGTAGGGAATATTCTTGTATGTGTGCCCTCTTTAGTCTTATGTCATTGCTTTCCTCTAGTACTCTTTGTATTTCTTCCTAAGTCTTGAGCTTTGAATTCCAGAATTATTTCAGTATTCTGCCATGTAGGAACATAGAAGTTTGGCTTGACAAT
Source organism: Taxidea taxus jeffersonii (assembly GCA_003697995.1). NCBI lineage: Eukaryota > Metazoa > Chordata > Mammalia > Carnivora > Mustelidae > Taxidea > Taxidea taxus. Next base: position 123,339 of record ML102402.1, on the reverse strand, counting down.
CCTGCTGACAATTTATATGTCAGGGTGTAACTGTCTGGCCTATTCTTTGCTTTTTTGCATTCCTTTGCAAAGTATGCCTTTGTTTAGTCTTGAGGGAGTAGGCTTCTCTGATTTTCCATATACTGGGGACAAGACTTTCACATAACTAATAACTGTTCTGCTTGGTATGGAATGCAGATGTTTGCATTTTCACCCAGTTTCTCCAGTTGCTTCTCCATTCCTTTTGCATACTGCGAGGTGTCTAATCTGTGATGAAGGATGCAGGCATAGTTTTCATGTGATTTCTAAGAAAAATTACATGGGTTATGGCAAACAAATTGGGCTTCCTTTCCAATTTACCTCATTCTAAAATCCTAGTCTGTTTTTGTATTATATTTAGCACATTATAGAAGGCCTGACTAATTAATTATTATCCTTTGAAGTCATAAAGGCTTTTGTCTAGCAGTGTGCCTTTGAAGCTAGAAAAATGTGTTACAAAAAGTCAATGTTAAATATTTTTATAATTTTGTACTGCAGTTGCATATTGCCATTTTGAATACAGCCTGTATCTTCATTAGATAAAATAGATTTTCATCCACCTGGGAATTTAAGGTGATATGTCTGTACACGTGATACTCTGATGAATTTTAATACTATATTCCTTAAATAGATGAATGTTTCTTAAGGAAGTAGTTGATACCTGTAAAGGCCACTTTCCACTTGTCTATTTTAAAAGTTGATGATTTTTTTAAGAAAATGATCTTTGTGGATTAAAATGTTTACCATAAACTAGAGGGTATTATGCTTAGCGAAATAAGTCAATCGGAGAAAGACAATTATCATACGATCTCCCTGATATGAGGAAGTGGAGATACAACGTGGGGGCTTGGGGGTAGGAAAAGAATAAATGAAACAAGATGGGATTGGGAGGGAGACAAGCCATAAAAGATTCTTAATTTCACAAAACAAACTGAGGGTTGCGGGGGTGGGGGGGAGGGTAGGGAGAGGGTGGTGGGATTATGGACATTGGGGAGGGTATGTGCTGTGGTGAGTGCTGTGAAATGTGTAAACCTGGTGATTCATAGACCTGTACCCCTGGGGCTAATAATACATTATATGTTTATAAAAAAATAAAATAATTAAATAAAAAAAGTAAAAAAAAATAAAATGTTTACCATAGACATACTGTATCCTATAAAAAAATGTCAACTTTACCCACCCTGGTATCTGGGCTATTTCTCTTCCCCTGACTTTAGTCCTGATGTGAGGATGGCAGCAACCACAAAAGTAATTATGTTGGTCAAAGTCAGCTCAGGAAATGGGTGATAGTGATGGACAGCAACCCCAGCCCCGGGGGAAGGATGGGGTAGGGACTAGATCCTCAACTTTTAATGTCCTCATTTCAGTGCCTCTGCAAGTTCTTAAAAACCCTGTGGCATTCATTTGCAATGAGGTGGATGGAGCTAGAAGGTATTATGCTAAGCAAAATTAGTCTATCAGAGAAAGACAATTATCATATGATCTCTCTGATAGGAAGAATTTGAGAGGCAGGGCAAGGATAGGGGGAAGGGAGGGAAAAATGAAACAAGATGGGACTCGGGAGGGAGACAAACCATAAGAGACTATTTTTTTTTTAAAAGATTTTATTTATTTATTTGACAGACAGAGATCACAAGTAGGCAGAGAGAGGAGGAAGCAGGCTCCCCGTTGAGCAGAGAGCCTGATGTGGGGCTGGATCCCAGGATGCTGGGATCATGACCGGAGCCGAAGGCAGAGACTTTAACCCACTGAGCCACCCAGGCGCCCCGTCTTATGACATTTTTGACTGCCCCTCTGCATTTCTTAAGGCTAAAAATTCACTTTACATAAGCATGATTTCTAGCAAATTGTAAGTTATTCTTTGGTAGCTATAAGCCGAGAACCAGTCTGTTGTTTTTCTGGTTATACATTTCTTATTCATAAATAACCATACAGTGTGCAGAATGAAAGACATATGCAAACACAATCAAGTCTTTAATGCTGTTCATTACCATTTATTCACCTGTGTTATTTTTATCTTCATAGAAATTGGCCCGGTGACAATTACCACAGATCCCAAGAAATTTCAGTATGAACTCAGAGAACTGTATGTTCAGGTAAGTGCTTGCTTTCAGTTTTTCCGTTTGTTTTAGGGGAAAGGAAAATCATGAACTTTTATCTGATTTCCCTTATTTTTAAATCTGATAGAAGTCTTGCTGTGTTTTAAATTCCAATACCACTTCTTTTTCTCACTTCTCTTCTCACTACCGCTCTCTTGCGTGCTGAATACATTGAACAGTAGATGTGGGAGTGGGACAGATTGGGTTCACCTTCATCTAGGAATCACCCACAGCTGTTGTCATGCAACAGTAGCAGATAAAAGAAGTTTTGATAGATGGTTTGGCCCTCTTAGCCTAAGATATTTACTAGATGACCCTCTACAGGCGTTTACCGAATCCTGCTCTTGGGGAGTCCCTTCACTGAGAATCATAAGGAACAGTTAGTTCTTTCCCCTTAACGGAAATGGTATAATTAAAATAATTTTGATATTCTGTGCTATAAATCAATGGTATAAAATTTTTGGCCATAAGTATAATTTGGTTATTAGAGAAGAAGAATAACATTGGTTTAACTATTATTCTGAAAACAGGACTTGGAGATAGGGTGAGTTAGTCTGTACTTTCTCCTTAGTGCTGCTTTGTGATCATTATTGCTAAATCCATTCATTAAAACAACAACAACAACAAAAACTTGCTCTTTGAGGCTGGTTCACTATGCTATCCTCCATGGATGGTCTCTGCTGTAGTCATTTCCAGACATTCTGACCACTCCCCATCATTCATCTAAGTTCTGGTACCTGGTTCTTTGGCTACCTTTCCTGTTCAGGGCTGCCACTACTCCAAGGACTTCAGCAGTTATGGCAATGACCTGTCAGAACCTTCTGCCCTCAGTTCCTTGACCTGCTAGTCATCCTCAATAACCTGCTTCACTTTATCTCATCTTCCATGCACCCTCTGGACCTTATCATCACTAATCTATTCTACCTCTCAAATCACTCTAATTCAAGCATTAGAGCAACAGCAACCAACTGTGCACCACGCTTGTTGGCACAATTGTTTACAACTGTTCCTTTACCCTCATTGACCCCTGTCCTGGCATCCTGTCTCCCAGGCCATCAGATCTCTCCTTTTTTTTTTTTTTTAACTTTTCCCCAATCTAGCTGAGAGTCCTATCATTTCAAAAACACACTTTTTTCTTTCTTGTCCATTGCTTTTCTGATTAAAAGGCAAACCTCGTTCTCCTCTGACCCCAGTGATCTGCATTATTCATGCCTGTCCACCAGTGGTCAAGTGCAGTTGAAGTCTAACAACAGGACAGATTGATTCCACTGTAAATACAAACCCATCTATCTCCACTGGACTCTCAATACTCCCATGATCTTACTGTATTTATTGGTCAATTAATCTCCCATTTCAGGACAGCTGGGTGGCTCAGTAGGTTAAGGCTCTGCCTTCGGCTCAGGTCATGATCCCATAAAACTGGACTCCTTGCTCAGCGGGGAGACTGCTTCTCCCTCTGTCTCTGCCCCTCCCCCTGTTTATGCTCTCTCTCTCTTTCTCTCTATCAAAATAAATAAATAAAATCTTTAAGCGAAATAAATCTCCTATTTCTCCCAATGACAATTATAGATCTTGTCTACTATTTTTAAACTTTCATCCCCTTACCCTTTTTTTTTTTCAAAGATTTTATTTATTTATTTGACAGACAGAGATCACAAGTAGGCAGAGAGGCAGGCAGAGAGAGGGAGGGGGAAGTAGGCTCCCCTCTGAGCAGAGAGCCTGATCATGACTTGAGCCGAAAGCAGAGGCTTTAACCCACTGAGCCACCCAGGGGCCCCTATCCCCTTACCCTTTTACGACTGGCTACCTCAGTGAGTTATCTGCTCTGAGCAAGTGACCTCACTAACTGTTTCAAATACAGGTACATACAAATGGCAGCCCTCTCTTCATACCTCAAATCCACTGACATCCAGTACCCATTCTATCCTCATTCTTTACTTGATCTCAACTCTTTGGCTTTCTCAGGATCCTAGCTCTCTCAAGCTGTTTCTCTCAACTGCTTAAAAGTTCCCATTTATTCTTTTTTTTTTTTTAAAGATTTTATTTATTTATTTGACAGAGAGAGAGAGAGAGAGATCACAAGTAGGCAGAGAGGCAGGCAGAGAGATAGAGGAGGAAGCAGGCTCCCTGCCGAGCAGAGAGCCCGATGCGGGGCTCGATCCCAGGACCTTGAGACCATGACCTGAGCCGAAGGCAGAAGCTTAACCCACTGAACCACCCAGGTGCCCCGAAGTTCCCATTTATTCTTAAATATATCCTTGTCCCTCTAAAAACCAAACCAATCCCAATGAACCAAACCATAAAAGGCAAAACAGAATAACAATAAATCTATTTTTCTCATATCCTCTTATATATAACAACTTTTATCCTTAGTTCCTTCAATACCAAGAAAGTTGTCTGTATTCACTACCATCATTTCCCCACACCTGTCTCTCCCATTTGCTCCTCTGTCTATGTCACTCTAGTCCCCATAGCCCCACACCATCAAAGTGGTTGTAGCTGGTGACATGTGATCTCTGTCTTGTTAATGCAGCAGAAACATTTCAGTCATCAGCATATTAGACGGATATCTTTGTTGTCTTTGACAAATACACCCTTTCCTATACTCTCATTTTTCTTTCCACTTTTCCTCAGCTTCCTAGGCAGCTCATTTCTCTCCACATGACCTTTCCATTGCTCCTCCCTTGGTCCTAAATCCTTGCTCTTTGACCTCTATTTGTTATCTTTGTGAATGATGCCTACTATATTTTGGTTATACTAACAAAAAATCTGAATCATCCTTAATATACCCCTCCCTTTTCCTCCAACATCCAAACCATCAAGTCTTGGGTTTTAACTATCCAAATATTTTTTATATCTTCCCTTTAAGCAAAATCATCCATACCCACATAAATATTTCTAGCCTACACTTTTCCTCTGAGATACAGACACTTATGTCAGTCTCTGGATGTCACAACGGCCCTCTGCAATGAAACTCACAAATGTGCCCTTTCCGTTGCTCCATACTTGGTCCTAAATCCTTGCTCTTTGTCCTCTATTTGTCATCTTTGTGAATGATGCTTACCATATTCTGGTTATATTACCAAAAAGTCTGAATCATCCTTAATATACCCCTTCCCTTTCTCCCAACATCCAAATTATCCAGTCTTAGTTGTTAACTTTCCAAATGTTTTTCGTATCTGTTGATTTCTATTTCTGTTGGTACTGCCCTAACCCCAAATTACTATATCTTTAGTCTAAACAAATAAAAAAAAGCTTCTAAGTGATTTTCCTGCATTTATTCTTGCTTTTATTTTCCAGGCAATTCTCTGTTCTGCAAATAAAATGATCTCAAAATACATCTCTGAAATGATCTCAAAATACTATCTATGAATCTATAAATCTATGAATATTTCCCCCTAATATTCTCTGCTGTCATCCCCACCTCATCAGATTCTTCCCAAGATTTTGAGTGACCTGAGATCTGCCTGTTTCAGCCTTCTATAGAGCCACTCTTTGCTCTGGGCTTGGGCTCTGTCTTAGGGGGCTTCCACAGAGCCTCCCCATGTGTGTATCCTCACCCATCTCCCAGTGGCATTTTTGCACATGCTCTTCTCCTTGGATAGGAAGTTCCTGTCCCTCATCTTGCCTTCCGTTCCATGTTCCCTTAACCCAATTTGAAATCCTGTATTCAAAGTCTAATCTTGAGTACCACTTACTCAGAGATCCTGCCCTGTCCTCTAGGCTTGGTCATATATCACTACCTCTCTCCATTACAAAGTAGTTGGGATTTCACATTGAAGAACCCTGTCTGATTTAGTCATCATTACCCTGGTAAAATGCATGGCATATAGAACGTGCTCACTCTTTGATGAATAAAGAAAGATTGAATATACCAACAGAGTCCAAATTAGAGTTGAAATTTAATACTTTGGTTTCACTGTTGGGTGAATGACTTGTTTTGTAACTGTGGTATGTAACTGTGCACAATATGAGCATAATTGGGGGAGAGGGTGAACAAGTCAAAGCCTGGCATTACAAATACGAGTTCAGTCATGATTCTTTTATTGTGCCTCTCTCTATAATTTTTAAATTATACACTAAAATAAACTATATTTCATAAGAAATCTAAATAGATTTCCATAGTTATCCCTTGGCTATTTTTCTCATTTACTAAATTTATTCTGATTATTTTTTCCACTAATAATCCTCCGTTTCCTTTCTTTTATACCATGTCATTCTTTTTCAGTCATTTCGTGATACTTGCTTAGAATTTACTTTTCTGTCACTCAAAATAGCAAATTCTTTGCCACTTTAGACGTCCAGATCCTCTGAAAAAAATCTTTCCATAAAAATTTCCATCCTGTACATGAATTATGGGAATTAGAAATTGTACTGCCCTGGTTGTTAGAATTTTTATGTTGCTTTATTCTGCTATGAACTCCTTCGAGCAAGAGCCTTATAGCTCTCATTGGGCCTCTTGATCTACCTGTGGGGAAAACTGGCATATGCACTAGAGTGGGCTTAGATAGATGTGGAATAAATGGATGTTATATGAGGCTAGCCTCTTTTAAAAATATATATTTAACAGTAAAAACTATATATATTATATTATTATATATTATATTTATATATATTAATTATATATCATGTATTATATAGAATATATATAATATGTATTGTATATCTTCCTTTACTCTCATTGACCCCGTCCTGTATATATAATATATATAATATATTATTAATATTATATATAATTACACAATTAATATTATATAAATATAATAAAAACAAATATATTTTAAACTTCACTTGACGGTACAAAGAATGACTTAAAAACCCAGTTATCAGTTTTCATTACATAGAGATTCAGAAGGGCCAAGGAATGGAGACTTCTAGCTAATAGAATATTAAGAAAGGATTTACTGTATTCATTTTTTTTCCTATGCAGAAATGCAGCTGAGCTGTATACTCTAATATCTAGCTAGGATGAAAATCCCTACATTCTCAATGAGGCCTGGCACTGGCACTTCCTGACTTCCTGCCTCTCCCTTTCTTTTGTTCTGAAGGATCTTCAAGGAGTGTGCTTATCCTCTGTGCTCCATTTGTCTGCAGGGTGAAGGATCAGGATTCCTGGCTCATACTCCATTGATTCCCTCCCTAGAGCCCTGGTGCAGCACCTCTGGGATTGAGCCTGACACAGGCACTTCATAGGGTTCTATCATATCTCTGCTCAAAAAAATAACCTTTCTTTTCTTTCCTTCTGGAATGAAAGCTGATGTGTATTTCTCTGGAGGTTTTCTCTGGCCTGGCTACATCTTATGGGATTTATTTTTGCATTGTCTTGGGATCCAAGAGGATGCTTAAGTAGAACAACTAGTTTGGGAAGAAAACAAATATTTACTTTTGCCCTTTATTCAACATTGGGCATTGTTACAGACATTGTTACATTTTAAATGAGTGGCAAAATTTTTCATTAGGTAAGAGTCAGTTATGAAAAGACTCTATGCTACATCATCACTTAACCCCTAATCTGAAGAATATATTTTGTTAAAGAAAAAAAAAAGAATATATTTTGTTTTCTCATCAGTGTTTGCTTAGAGAATGTTTTATTATTTTATAAGTCAGTCTAGAACTAAACTTCACAAATTTCATAAAATTTTAACATGAGATATTAAATTTTGTTTTGTATATAATTTCCAGATCCCTCTTCAGTTCTCCTTCTACCATTTTTAGGGACTCCCTGCAAATCACTGGCATCATGAGCAACAAGAATTGCTGTCATATTAAAACTAACTTAGCTTTGGGCACCTGGGTGGCTCAGTGGGTTAAGCCTCTGCCTTTGGCTCAGGTCATGGTCTCAGGGTCCTGGGATCGAACCCCGCCATCAGGCTTCCTGCACGGTGGGAAGCCTGCTTCTCCCTCTCTCCTCTCTCACTGTCTCTCTCTCTCTCTCTCTCTGTCTCTCTTTCTGTCAAATAAATAAATAAAATCTTTAAAAAAAAAACTAACTTAGCTTTAAAAATTTTTTTAAGTTAATAATTTTTGGCATTTGTAATAGTTTTGAAAAAAAGAAAAGTAAATTTAGTTTTAAGTAAATTAAATAATTGACTGTTTACATTACAATAGGCTTGGCTATTTTTTTAATAGAAATATAGGTAACTTAAAAAGCAATTTAAAATTTTCCAAGAAAAACAGAAAAAAAAATCACTAAAATTAAATCATTAAATTTTAACATTATTTTCATTTTCCTTTGTCATCATTCATTTGGAATACAGGGGAGTAACTTGAAAAGCATCTGAGCTTTCTCTCTGGGGAAAAGAAGGGAAGACAAATGTCAACAAATGGTATTCAAATCACAGAGCTTTGGGAATTAGTATCCCTGTAAATATGCAGTGCAAAATCCTGTCTAAGGTCACATTCTTTATAAGAAACTCTAAACCTTTTTGATTTTTAGAAAATGGTATAGAGTGATATGCTTTTAAGCCTTTTATCTATATGTTCTTTTTAAAAAGATTTTATTTATTTATGGGGGGCAGAGAGAGAGAGGGAGAAACCGCCCCCTCCCGCCTCCCCGCCACCACCATGGAGCAGGAAGCCTGACCCTGGGGCTTGATTCCAGGACCTGGGAACATGACCTGAGCCAAATGCAGATGCTTCACCAACTGTGCCACCCAAGTGCCCCCTATCTATATGTTTTGTTTTTGTTTTAGAGAACAAAAAGCAATTAGTCAAACATTTGAAATGTAAAGAAAAAAGAAGTTTTACAATAATAGGATTATTGTAAAAAATACATTTTTTTCATATAGATAGTTGGTGCCTAAAACTGAAAAGCTTCACACATAATTCAATTTCCCTTTGCAAAGTCTGTTAGTAAAATTGACCTTAAAAAAGCAGGAATAATAGTAAAAATACATAGAACGGCATCATCACATACCAATAAGATAGTTAGGAAGAAGATTATTATTGCAATTCCTTAATGGAAGCAGAAGTATAAATAGGCAAACTGCAGCATGCTGAGGTTAGGAGAAAAATGTGTTTTGCTGTAGTGTAGGAACAGCTGATGTCAGGATTAATACTTCCAAAGGAGAGTATGAGAAACCATGGCCAGAGAGGCCAAAATGTAAAAAGAGGAGGACAGAATAGTGCTGGTTTTAGAAGAGCAATATGTGACGATAGTTTTGTATACATTTTATCTAATTTCTAGTATTCTAAATCATCTTACTATGTAAAAGTATACTTTTTGTTTCTAGATTTATAGGAAAATATATATGAATTTTAAAAACCAAACTGATTATAACAGAAAGAAATTAAGAAAAAGCAAAAAAAAAAAAAGACTAGAAAAGAAAAGGGGAAGGGATTATATGTAAGTGCAGATATAGACACACTGTAAAACTATGAAAGATGTAATTTCTGTTTTTAGTATTGGACTTGATTCACCTGAAGACAGCAGCTTTTGTTTCTATTTAAGTTTTCTTTCTTACAAATGCATATATATAGAAGTGTATACATTCACTTTTACAGGAGGAATGGTATGTATTTAATTTAGGGAAGAAGGTGAGATACGGCGTCCAATGCATGTAACTCATAATACATGTAAAAGCTTCAAGAATAGTAGAACCAGTGCCCTGCCCAAAGTAAGGGCTTGAGGAATGTTAGCTATTATTACTACCTACAGAACCGCAAAGTTTTTTAAGGGAAATAATCACCAACAAATCCTGCCATAAATGGCCAGCAATTGTGGAGTATGTGCCTTGTGATGGTGCACGTATTTTAAAGTCATTCTCTCAATTCACACCCACAAAAATATTAATATTCCTTTTTACAAATGAGGATACTCAAGCATTGAGATTTTAAGTAATAAGTCTTCATCAGATCATCAAACTGACAAGGAGAAAAGCTGATCTCAAAACTAGAGGTTTTTAATGCCAAAGCCAGTGTCCTTTATCACTCTGCTATTTTCTAAATATTGATTTAAGTAACCTAATTACACTAACCAAACTGATATTTATTTATTTATTTTTAAAGATTTTATTTATTTTATAGACAGAGATCACAAGTAGGCAGAGAGGCAGAGAGAGAGAGAGGAGGAAGCAGGCTGTCCGCAGAGCAGAGAGCCCGATGCGGGGCTTGATCCCACGACCCTGGGATCAGGACCCGAGCCAAAGGCAGTGGCTTTAACCCACTGAGCCACCCAGGTGCCCCCAAATTGATATTTATTTATAAAATTTGTCTTTGTATTTTATTTCAAAGTAGGGGTGTAGAGAACTAAAGACAGATGTAAGTCTAGGGCTGGTCTCATCTTCAATGAAATGAATTTATTCCTTGAAGATTTTGGTTTTCACTGCTGCCTCTAATCACTTTGAGTAATTGGCTCACCTGAATTTACTGAGTAGCAAATGATAAAGTTAATTATAAATAAAATTTATTTCTATTGCTCAACATATGTGCTCATTACTTACTCTGGTAACTTATTTAAGTATTACCTCACAAACACCTTGGAGAGACACGAGGACGAGACGCCCTTTAAGGGGCTGAAAGATAGTGTTCATACTGTGGTTGTATTTATAGGTGAGGTTTTGATTATTTTTGTTAGAGTTGAAACTTCTTGCAGTTTGAACAAAACATGTTTTAGAACTTTGATTTGCTGCTGGAATTTTCTGCTAGACCATGTGAATTCTCTGAGGGACAAATAATCCTAAATCTTCAGAGAATAAAGAGAAAGAAGAGCCCCAAGTAGAAACACTTGGCTTTTTTCTAGCTATGCACCCTCATATGCTATCTAGAAGCAAAAATATAGATGATTTCTTAACAATCTTTTATGTGTGCACTTCAAAGGACAGAGAGTGTAGAAGAGTGTTCTGACTATTGGATTACTTTTTCAAAGCAGACTATAGACAGAATGAGGTGGGTGTGGATTATGGTGATAAAAATCTCGATTTTCTTTTCAAAGTGTGCATGTGTGTCAATGTTCCAAAGGGTAAACACATGAGTCATTGCAGAGTAAACATTGCAGTTACATGTGACAAAATAACTTTAAGAAGAGGAATTTACTGATCCTTGATGCCTGGGTTCACCCCATACATGCTCCTTCCCCAACCAAAGGATAACTCTATTCCCCATAGTAAGTATGGCATCTGATTTTGTCAGTTTTTAGGTGATGGTAAGGATGGAGGTCAAAATGTTTTCCATGGAAGAATGTTTCTTGATCTAAAGACAGGACTCCTAGAGAAAATGATCAACCTCACATTGAGTAAAATGAATGTACAGGAAATTAAGAGTTTCTTCTCAATCCACATTGATCAAGAGCAGTTGTCAAGAAGCTGTCTTTATTCTTAGGCCTTGAAAAAGTGTCAGGGAGAATTGTGCAGTCTTGGTTTTGGTATTCACTTTGTTATTTGTCTAGTTATTCCGTCAGATGTCTGAATCCCTTCCAGAAACCCATTAGTACCTTAGAAATGAACTAACCCCAGTTAAGGATTTGATAGCACTGGTCTTCATCACCAGATGATACATGGGGGGCCCTCCTCCGGAGCCATGTCCTAGAGCCCGTCTTGGTGTTTGAGGCTACTACTGGGCTTTGGCCATCATATCATATTATTGAATTCAGGAGCAGTCACCAGCTCAGTCTGTCAGATTTCCTCCTGTAAACTTTAAACCAGGTCTCCCTCCTTCTATATTCATGTTGATTTTTGAAAATCCTCATTTATCTAGACTTTTCATATATATGAGTCTCCTCCTGTGAGATGATCTAGCTTTTAAGTTCAGTAGTTTCGTTAAATGACTACTAGCTCTGAAACAACCCATACAATTCATCTATCTCAAACTTCCCCACAAATTATAATGTTCATTAACTATAATGATTTTATTAGTAAAAATGCATTGTGCATATATATATATATATATATATATATATATATATTTTCCCCCCAAGACCTAAAAGTACATAAGCGGTATAAATGCATTTTTAACACAGAAAATAAAACACACATTACACAATCACAACATTATAATCTGCTTCAACTACCCAATAACAAAGATAATACCAAATGTGCTGGGGAGTATATAAAATCCATATGTGAGTGTTAGAGTGGAAAGGAAGACAGAGATTTTAGTGCGAAGGCTGAATCTGAGGAGTACTGAGGAAAGACAGAGAAGGGTCATGGCCCAAGGAAAACAAGGAAAAAGAAAGCCTGCCTAATCCTTGAATAAGCAGATGGTGAGTGGCTGCAAGGGTCTCTTCAGGCCCACAACCTTGCCCTCTTCTGGCTCCTTCTCTCTGAGCAAACAAGGGAGCCATATGTTAGGAGAGATCAAGAATCCCAGCCAGGGACCCGGGCAGTGTCTTAATTTAATGGGAAAATAAAAGGTCACAATGAAAAGGTACAGAATCCTTGAAGGACAAAGGAAGGAATTCTCTAAGTAGTATGAAGGCATATCATTTTCTGATTTATTAATCAAGATATTGAATGGCTGGTACATAGTGTATCCTTTATGATTTTTAAAATTGAGGTGAAATAATCTCCTCCTAAGACCAGACATTAAAGAAGTTCCAACAAATTGAACGATCAGTTGTGGAAGAGTTAGATCCTTACTACAGAGAAAGGATGACCTGAAAGCCTGGAAATAGTTGTAATTGCTACCCTTTAATACACCTGAAAGCAAGGGCAGCTGTTTTTTGATGCCTTGATTTGGATTCCACTTTCTCCAAACTAGTAAAGGGCAGCATGGTGGGCTGCCTGGAATGTAACATCTTTTATTTTGATTATAGAGATTTAAAGTCTAGGCTCTGAAATGCTCTGATTGTGTGCCTGGGTGGCTCAGCTGGTTAAGCATCTGCCTTAGGCTCAGGTCATGATCTCAGGGTCCTGGAATCCAGCCCTGCAACAGGCTTCCTCCCCAGCAGGGAAACTACTTCTCCCTCTCCCTCTGCCCTTCCCCCTTCCTCATTTTCTCTCTTTCAAATAAATAAATAAATAAATAAATAAATAAATAAATAAAATCCTTAAAAAAAATGAAATACTCTGATTGTCTCTCACTATATCCCTGCCATATTTTCTACAAGTGATGAAGACCAAATGTCACTAACGCATTAGGATTCTACAGTCATTCTGATTTATTTTATACTTGCTTGGATACATTTTTATTTTAGGTTCAATGCAGTGTAATGGTTTCCACATGTACCTTCTGTTTTCTTGGTCATAAAAATCACACAACTGTGTTTTAAGAAAGAGATGTGAGGGTTATAAAGTTTCAGCTTAAGACCAAAGTTTCATTTCTAAATTTTATAGGTAAAGGGCAAAGGACACAAGTAAGACATTTGAAGCAGTGGGTATTCACATGAAGGAAAAATAAAGTCTGCCTTTGAAACAAGGCGTAGTAGGTGATAGTTATGTTAGAATAAGGGTAAGTATTATAAGGCCACTAATACTTACTTTGGACTTAGGCATGAGCCTACCAAAAATGTTTCATTTGTTCATTGCTTGGAGTTAAGCTTCTCTGAGAAACGACTGGCATAAACAGTAGTTCAGTGAAAATGGATAGTGAGACTAGAAGAAGGGATATGACTTGACTAGAAGAGAAATAATAAGGCATGGGGTAAGGGGAAGGGCCTGCTCTGAGATGAGTCTTCCTAGTACTCTGACCCATTGTTTGATGAGCATTTTCCCATTAGGATTTGGATAGGGACCTCATTTTTTTCCCCCAATTTCTCTCAGGGTTTAAAGGTTCAGTTTACTTCAGTGCTACTCCCACATTGTCTTGTATTTAGAAAAGACAGTGTGATAATCTCTGTTTTATTACTCCCTTGACTGATAAGATTTCTGTTCATTCTTATTTAATCTTGCTTTTCAGGAATTTATTATTTTTTTTAAACACAATTATCACTGCAACTCTGAGGTTACAGTTTTTTCCCCCCTTTCTTTCTTTAATTCCAGGAGCGACATTTACTGTAAAATTTCACATGCTTCTGTTTTTCCACTACCCATTTTTTTCTATCTGAAGTGTCTTTGGCAGCTTAGTAAATCATAACCATCAGTCAAATTATAAAGATAAAATGAATATCAAAATACAGAGCAAGAATATGCTTACTGATACAGATAAATTCTATTTCAGAGCTCAAGTAAAAACACAAAAGTAGCCAAGTCAGGCCCTTCCTGCATTACATTTTTGTGTACCGTGTGCAGGTTTATGTGGTTTTGGGAGATACAGTTTCATAGCCATGTTTGTTTTCTTTTGTTAAATATTAAAGCTGACAGCATGCCAGGATTGAGAGAGGGAGACAGAGGGAGAGAGACAAAGAGACAGACAAAGATGCAGAGATATGAGAGCTGGAGGGAGTTAGTTTTATATGCCACTAAGAATATACTACGTTTAGGGGTGCCTGGGTGGCTCAGTTGGTTGAGTGGCTGCCTTCGGCTGGGGTCATGATTCCAGGGTCCTGGGATCGAGCCCCGCATCGGGCTCCCTGCTCAGCGGAGAGCCTGCTTCTCTCTCTCCCCCTCTCCCTGCCACTCTGCTTACTTGTGCTCTCTCTCTAGCTCTCTGTCAAATAAATAAATAAAATTAAAAAAAAAAGAATCTGCTATGTTTAGGAGGCTTAGCTCTGGAATTATATTACTTTGAAAGCAGACGGGCTAGGCTTGAGTAAAGCTCAGGCTGAACACAGAAAGCTTGCCTAGATTGTATCAAGTTTGCTTCTTTTGCACAATCTCATTCGCCCACTTCCTCACGGTTCATTTATCTCTTCATTAATCAAACTACAAAGGAACACTTACTGAGTTCCTCAAGGAACAAAGATCCAGTGGGAGGAAACAGATAAATTCTAACACACTCAACAAATGCTTCAGTAGAAGAATGAACAATATTCCGTGGGTATCTTGAAGAAGGAGAACCTTTTTTCCTCTGACAAGCTACTTGCTTACAGTCACAGGAGCAGGGAAAGGTAATAAAATGCCCCAGTGGAGTTCGCATGAACTCTCAGGCCAGGCAGAATTGAGTTCCAGTCTCTGCTCGTTCACTTAGTAGCCGTGTGACCCCTAGGAAAGGGGTTTTCAAGATTTAGTGCACTGGCGATGTAATGTGCTATCAATGACACCTACCTCATCAACCGATGTAAAGACTAGATTACAGTGTATGTAACAATACTGTCTTAGTGCTCGGCTTAGAGTGGACATCCACTGACTTAGTACGAGTAAGGTGTCTTATTACCAGTAAAAGTGTCAGTTAAATTAATGAGGCTTTTCATAGATGCAACTTCATCAATTCTAAATTACCCCATTGTAGATGTTTAATAGAATACTATTTTACTTTTTTTCCCGTTTGGTATTCAAGTCAAAACATAAAATGTTAAGATTTTTTTAAAAAGGACTCCTTTTTTAAAGCTTGGAACTGATGTAAAATAGTTTATTTTTAGAGTTTCAGCTGCAAGTCCACTGCCCCCAATTTAAAAATCTGTGCATGAGTTTGACATAAATCAACCTAAAAGTATCTGATTTTGTGAATTTTATTTATAAGTATGGACGTTGTGGCAATGATTCTCTTTAGTCCTCTTCTGCCAAAACTAGTTTACAGGTCAGATGACAGACAGTGATTTGAGAAAGACTATTAGCAAACCTGTGGGATGAGTTTCTAATATATATGTATCTCAATATATTTATATAAATGTGCAAAAACTTGGTTTATAAACTTCGTGTGTGTGTGTGTATATATATATATATATATATATATATATATGTATGTATATTTAAACAAAGTCAATAACTTATAGGTTTTTGGAGTAGATTGTCATTTGATTCCTGATCTGTAGTAAATCAAAGCAACTTAAATTTTGTTTTTAATAAATTCTGCCAGGAAGCAAAGTTGATGGAAGGCTTTTAGAGCAAAGCAACAATCTTACAAATAATAGCCTAGAATGAAGCCTACATAACTAAACCAAGTACCATTCTAAAGCAGAGCTGTCCAACAGAAATATGATCTGAGCCACATGTGTAATTTTTAAAAACAGCTTAATTTTAATATTTAATTCAGTTTTATCCAAAATATTACCATATCAGCATGTGGTGTGTGAAAAATTAGTACTTCTTTAGTTTTTCAATTTAAATTTTAATTCATTAAAGTAAAAAAAATATTTGGTTCACTAGTTTAACTAGCCATATTAAAAATGCTCAAAAACTGCTTCAGGCTTGTTAGTGGCCATTGTCTTAGCTCATATCTATAGTATTCTTTTTCTCGATAATTTTAGTGATTATTTATGATTTAAAATGATTAGAAACTCATATTCAAGTATCACATAGGGAGCTTTTAATAAGGATATAACATTATATGTTAACTTCATTTGTAAAATAAATTTTTTTCTTTTCTAGAACATATATCCACAATGAGATAGACAAATAGTTTCACTAAGATATAAATCACTGGTTAACATTAATTTTTAGTTTTCAGTTATCCACTAACCTAGCTAAACAAAAAGGTAATAATTTAAAGATATTGTACATTTTGGAAAGAGAAGAGTTGTTCCTGAGGACAACTTCTAACTGATATGTAGTCAGTATGATTATAATATAATCTGTGTCTGCAAGTGTGAAATTCAGGGCAGCATAATCATTTTTGTTGGAAAGAATACACTGATGTCAGGGGCGTCTGGATGGCTCAGTGGGTTAAGCCTCTGCCTTTGGCTGAGGTCATGATCTCGGGGTCCTGGGATCGGGCCCCACATCGGGCTCTCTGCTCAGCAGGGAGCCTGCTCCCCCACTCCCACCCCGCCTGCCTCTCTGCCTACTTGTGATCTCTTTCTGTCAAATAAATAAATAAAATCTTAAAAAAAAAAAAAGAATACGTTGATTTCCACAGCAGGAAAAAAATGAAGCTACACAAATCCTTCTCAAGGGATGTATAAGTACATCCACTGTGAGTTTCTGACGTACATGGATCAAACTGTTTCTTTTTGACTTGACATTCCCCCATTTTTCTGGCTGGTTTGAGACTTTATATTAATTTCTCTATAAGAGTTAAAGACTTTGTTTTGAGAATATGATATAAAAGAGTTTAAGGAAGAAAAGAAATGCCTTTCATTTGCAATTAAATTTGTGAAATTCTCTGGAGTTACAGCTATTGGCTCATCACACTCTTTCCTTTGGCTATTAGCCAGTGTTAAGCTTACTGTATATGAGGTTCAGTGTTTCACAGAGGTGCTGTTTTCAGCAGAATAAGGTGGTTCCAGTATTTATAGAAAATGTTGTCGACCATGTAGGTTTTATTAAAATGTGATTTCAAACTTCTCTACTCAAACTTACAGGGTAAAAAAGTACTTAATTAAAGTCTTAGAGGCTCCATTTCAACACATGTGTGTTTTTTTTTTAACGGCTACCTTCAAGTTTTAGTATGAGTCTGAGGATATGGAGGGATCTCAGTGGGATGCATTCATTTGGAGGAACTTCCAAGCATTCTGGTGGTCTCTAGAGTCTACTTCTGGGTGATGTTTTGAGATGAACTAAGGCATCCCTATGTCCTCTTAGAGTAAATTTGAACACAAGTGAAGTGGCTCAAAGCTTGTCTTTTACTAACTGGACAAGGCTTATCATTCTTGTCATTCCTAGGATATATCCCTGGAGATTACTTAGCTGTTCTGGTTTTTAGCCCATAGACAGAAGACTTCTCCCAGCCCCTTGATATTGGGTGACAATTAGCAAAAGATAATTATCTCTCTTTAGAATTAGTGTACCACAGAGCTAGCTTTATTGTATACTTGGCCATTCAACAAATGCTTGTGGAATGGGTAAATTTTATATTGTGATTCACATTCAGGTGGATTATGTCAAGCATAGTTGAGGAATGTTTTTGTTTAAGCTTCTGAAAATACAATAGGAACCTAGTTTTTTGAGCAGTCAAGAATATTCTTTACAGATGTACAAAGTTGGCTTCAAGCAAGAATTATTCCTGTGCAATATATTAAAGTTATTAACATGTCCAATAACTATTCCCAGCTTCTCAGCACACAAATGCTTGTTTAAAGACATTTTTAGCACATGACAATCCCTCTAAATAACTATTATGCAGAGGAAAACATGCTATATCATTGAAATGTAAAGCATATTAAAGTAAAGCTGACCACAATGCTCTGAAGCTAGAACTCAATCACGGGCTAGAGCCCAAATACATGGAGACTCAACAGCATCCTTCTAAAGAATGAATGGGTCAACCAGGAAATTAAAGAAGAATTGAAAAAAACCATGGAAACAAATGATAATGAAAACACAATGGTCCAAAATCTGTGGGACCCAGCAAAGGCTGTCCTGAGAGGAAAATATATAGCGATACAAGCCTTTCTCAAGAAACAAGAAAGGTCTCAAATACACAACCCAACCCTACACCTAAAGGAGCTTGAGGAAGAACAACAAAGAAAGCCTAAACCCAGCAGGAGAAGAGAAATAATAAAGATCAAAGCAGAAATCAATGAAATAGAAACCAAAAAAACAATAGAACAAATCAACAAAACTAGGAGCTGGTTCTTTGAAAGAATTAATAAGATTGATAAACCCCTGGCCAGACTTATCAAAAAGAAAAGAGAAAGGACCCAAATAAATAAAATTATGAATGAAAGAGGAGAGATCACAACCAACACCAAAGAAATACAAACAATTATAAGAACATATTTTGAGCAACTCTATGCCAACAAATTTGACAATCTGGAAGAAATGGATGCTTTCCTAGAGATATATAAACTGCCAAAACTGAACCAGGAAGAAATAGAAAACCTGAATAGACCCATAACCAGTAAGGAAATTGAAACAGTCATCCAAAATCTCCAAACAAACAAAAGCCCAGGGCCAGATGGCTTCCCAGGGGAATTCTACCAAACATTTAAAGAAGAATTAATTCCTATTCTCCTGAAACTGTTCCAAAAAATAGAAATGGAAGGGAAACTTCCAAACTCATTTTATGAGGCCAGCATCACCTTGATCCCCAAACCAGACAAGGATCCCATCAAAAAAGAGAATTACAGACCAATATCCTTGATGAACACAGATGCGAAAATTCTCACCAAAATCCTAGCCAATAGGATCCAAAAGAACATTAAAAGGATTATTCACCATGACCATGTGGGATTTATTCCAGGGCAGCAGGGTTGGTTCAACATCCGCAAATCAATCAATGTGATACAATACATTAACAAAAGAAAGAACAAGAACCATATGATACTCTCAACAGATGCTGAAGAAGCATTTGACAAAGTACAGCATCCCTTCCTGTTCAAAACTCTTCAAAGTGTAGGGATAGAGGGCACATACCTCAATATTATCAAAGCTATCTATGAAAAACCCACGGCAAATATCATTCTCAGTGGAGAAAAACTGAGAGCTTTTCTGCTAAGGTCAGGAACACGGCAGGGATGTCTGTTATCACCACTGCTATTCAACATAGTACTAGAAGTCCTAGCCTCAGCCATCAGGCAACAAAAAGAAATTAAAGGCATCCAAATCAGCAAAGAAGAAGTCAAACTATCACTCTTCGCAGATGATATGATACTATATGTGGAAAACCCAAAAGGCTGCACTCCAAAACTGCTAGAGCTTGTACAGGAATTCAGTAAAGTGTCAGGATATAAAATCAATGCACAGAAATCAGTTGCATTTCTTTACACCAACAACAAGAAAGAAGAAAGAGAAATTAAGGAGTCCATCCCATTTACAATTACACCCAAAACCATAAGATACCTAGGAATAAACCTAACCAAAGAGGCAAAGAATCTAAACTCAGAAAACTATAAAGTACTCATGAAAGAAATTGAGGAAGACAAAAAGAACTGGAAAAATGTTCCATGCTCATGGATTGGAAGAATAAATATTGTGAAAATGTCTATGCTACCTAAAGCTATCTACACATTTAATGCAATGCCTATCAAAATCCCATCCAATTTTTTCAAAGAAATGGAACAAATAATCCTAAAATTTATATGGAACCAGAAAAGACCTCGAATAGCCAAAGGAATATTGAAAAAGAAAGCCAAAGTTGGTGGCATCACAATTCCAGACTTCAAGCTCTGTTACAAAGCTGTCATCATCAAGACAGTATGGTACTGGCACAAAAACAGACACATAGATCAGTGGAACAGAATAGAGAGCCCAGAAATAGACCCTCAACTCTATGGTCAATTAATCTTCGACAAAGCAGGAAAGAATATCCAATGGAAAAAAGACAGCCTCTTCAACAAATGGTCTTGGGAAAATTGGACAGCCACATGCAGAAAAATGAAATTGGACCATTTCCTTACACCACACACGAAAGTAGACTCAAAATGGATGAAGGACCTCAACGTGAGAAAGGAATCCACCAAAATCCTTGAGGAGAACACGGGCAGCAACCTCTTCGACCTCAGCCGCAGCAACTTCTTCCTGGGAACAACGCCAAAGGCAAGGGAAGCAAGGGAAAAAATGAACTATTGGGACTTCATCAAGATCCAAAGGAAACAGTCAACAAAACCAAAAGACAACTGACAGAGTGGGAGAAGATATTTGCAAACGACATATCAGATAAAGGGCTAGTATCCAAAATCTGTAAAGAGCTTAGCAAACTCAACACCCAAAGAACAAATAATCCAATCAAGAAATGGGCAGAGGACATGAACAGACATTTCTGCAAAGAAGACATCCAGATGGCCAACAGACACAAGAAAAAGTGCTCCACATCACTGGGCATCAGGGAAATACAAATCAAAACCACACCACCTCACACCAGTCAGAATGGCTAAAATTAACAACCCAGGAAATGACAGATGCTGGCGAGGATGTGGAGAAAGGGGAACCCTCCTACACTGTTGGTGGGAATGCAAGCTGGTGCAACCACTCTGGGAAACAGCATGGAGGTTCCTCAAAAAATTGAAAATAGAGCTACCTTATGACCCAGCAATTGCACTACTGGGTATTTACCCTAAAGATACAAACGTAGTGATCCAAAGGGGCACGTGTACCCGAATGTTTATAGCAGCAATGTCCACAATAGCCAAGTTATGGAAAGAACCTAGATGTCCATCAACAGATGAATGGATAAAGAAGAAGTGGTATATATATACAATGGAATACTATGCAGCCATCAAAAGAAATGCAATCTTACCATTTGCGACGACATGGATGGAACTAGAGCATATTATGCTTAGCGAAATAAGTCAACTGGAGAAAGACAACTATCATATGATCTCCCTGATATGAGGAAGTAGAGATGCAACGGGGGTGGGGGTTAAGGTGGTAGGAAAAGAAAAAATGAAACAAGATGGGATCAGGAGGGAGACAAACCAAAATAGACTCTTAATGTCATAAAACAAACTGGGGGGGTGGGGGGGAGAAGGGTTGGGAGTGGGTGGTGGGGTTACATTATATGTTTAATTAAAAAAGCCTAAAAAAAAGCTAGGGAAATCTGAATAAACTATGGACTTCAATTAATAAAAAAAAAAAAAAAGAAGAGTGAATTGTGGGAAATAAGGGGGAAGGGAGCGTACTGATTCATGACGGAAGGAAAGGAATATGGTTTGACCACTGATTAGGTGAAGGAAGAGGAAGGAGTCAAGATGACTTAGGTTTGAACCTGAATATGGAGGCTGGTAATTCCACTAACAAAAAATAACATGGTTGGGACAATATGATGAGTTCTATTTTTGAAACTTGGAATTGTGGAGACCCATAAAACATCTAGGAGATATTTTTAAAAAGATTTTATTTATTTACTTGAGAGAGTGAGAGAGCATAAATTGGTGGGAAGGGGCAGAGGCAGAGGGAGAAGCAGAATCCCTATTGAGCAGGGAGCCCAACCCAGGGCTCGATCCCAGGACCTTAGGATCATGACCTGAGTTGAAGGCGGATGCTTAACCAACTGAGCCACCCAGACACCCTTGCAGTAGATGCTTAACAGGCAATGGAAAATGTAATATTAGGGTTGCCCGAGTGGCTCAGTTGGTTGAGCCTCTCTGGCTCTTGGTTTTGGCTCAGGCAGTATCTCATGGGCTGTGAGCTCAAGCCCCAAATGGGGCTCTGCACTCGCGGGGAGTCTGAAGATCCTCTCTCTCTGCCCCCATCCCAGTCTCTCTCCCTTTCTCTCTTAAATAATTAAATCTTTAAAAAAATGTAAAATTGGAATTCGGGAGGTAAGTACAATCTGAAGATACAAATATACAAGTTTTTAAGAACAGTATTATCTATTATCATTACATACACGTAAGTAATGATGGATAGGTGGTAAGTCCTGCAAAAATAGAAAGGACCGTTAACAGTAAAATTTCTGGGAGTCTTTAGCTGACATCTTCCCCGAAGTGAAGATCAGGTTACTACAGTGTTCAGTCTGCTACCATTAAGAAAGTGACATAATATTCCATGGGTGTCTCGATTTTAGAAGTGTTTTATAACAACTGGGGCTCTGTTCCAATTCATTTAATAAATTGTACTCCCAGCCTGTAAGTTTTGAGTGCGATCCAAAGCAAGAAGAGATTCTCCAGTTTGTCCAAACTGTGGTGTAAACAGTTCAAATGCCTGACTCTTTTGACCCTGATTAGGTCTATGGTGCTCAGGATATTGTATCACAATCTGAAACAGTTTAAAGCCTGAGAAACGCCCCAGTAGGAGAATCAAGTAGAATCTCCAGAGTTTAAAGTAAAAACCTTATCCCTTTTGTCAAGTAATTATTTTCTTTTTGAGAAAGAGCTCTTACTTATTGAATTCTGGTGGACTGTAGAACCATAGGACTCCATCCCCCCACCCCCGCCGCCATAACCCCAAGCTCTCTTGCTTTTTGTTTGGCTGTCTTTTCTAGACCAGTGAGTTCCTTGAGGACAAGATACTTTAGCTTATTATTCCTCTTTCTGTGTATAAATCCTAGCAGGGTGTTTAGCGGTTCTGGATTGCTCAAAACATATTGGTTGAAAGTCCATTCCATTGGCCCTGTGGTTATTGACATTTATGCTAAGGAAATAATCAGACATTATGTAAATATATATACATATGTATATATGTATACATAATATAATAGTGTATATATAATTTATATAAAATAATATAGTATATATATACATATATATAAAATAGATTTGTATTTATATATTTATAATAGAGGAAAATTTGAAAGAGTGTTAATCACAGTAGGGAAATGGTTAACTACATTATGGGATACAGGCAGAATATTATGCAATCATTAAAACCTATGATTTTGAAGAACATTGATGACATGGAACAGAAGGATATAATCCCAAATTTAAAATATAGGAAACTAAATACAGCATTCTTACAGTTTCATCTACAAATCTGTATAATTTTGAATGAAATAAATGTGAGAAGAATTCTTCCTAGGATGTGGACTGTTATTGTTCAGGAAAATATATTGAGCCTATTCAAGTAGGAAATAAAACACAGAGATCATATGTTAGTAGGAGAAATAAAGCAGAATGAAAAGAATGACAAAGAATGTGTATTTTATGTAAGGTGGTCATGGGAGGCTTCCCTGATAGGTAACATTTGAGCAAAAGTTTGAGGTATGGGAGATATACCAGTATGTTTGTTTGCTGGTGAGAATGACCCAGTAAAGAGGAATGTTTGGCAATGGAGTAGAGAGAGGCAACAGCAATAGGAGCTGTGTTTTTGATTAGGCACATGTGAGTAGTTAGCCCTAGCTATGCCCAAATGATTCCTTCACTGTAAAGGCAGGGCATGTGGCTAGGTTAATAGATATCATGGTGGGCGTTCATGGAAGTTCTCTTCTGATTGCTACTCTCTAGGTCATTGAATAAGGTATAAGAAAAGAGGGATATATGAAATAGGTTAGGGAATAGAGAGTGAATCAACATCTAATTAAGTGAAAAGCGTATAAAAATTTCTATTATTTTGTGTATTTGGAGTGAATTTATAATTTATCCATAAATATAGGTTTTTCTCTCTCCACATCACTTTCTGTCTTTTCTATCTCCTAGTAAGCAGAGTGATCAATCCAGTGGCAAACTGATGGAAGATGAAGGTGAAGAGAACTTGCTCAGCTCTAGAGCTTCTAAAGCAACTTGCTGTAACTAAAATATTCCTTCCTTTTTTATTGATGAATAATTGCAATTTTTTTTTTCTCTGCTCCTCAACAGGGTGGTGGCGATTGTCCAGAAATGAGTATTGGAGCTATAAAAATTGCCTTGGAAATTTCTCTTCCTGGCTCTTTCATCTATGTTTTCACCGATGCACGGTCCAAGGATTATCGGCTCACTCATGAGGTGCTCCAGCTTATCCAACAGAAACAGTCACAAGTGAGTAGGAATTAGCCCCCAGATTTTCTATCTGAATACAGCTGGGAGGAATTCAGGCATACCTTGGAGATACTGCGAGTGCAGTTCTGATCACCATAATAAAGCAGATATCACAATAAAGCCAAATAAATTTTCGTGTACATGGAAGTTATGTTTATACTATACTATACTCTCTTAAGTGTGAAGTATTATTATGTTTTTAAAAAACCTATATATATATATACATACCTTAATTAAAAAATACTTCATTGCTAAACAATGCTAACCATCATCTGAGCTTTCAGCAAATCCTTCTCACTGATCATGAATCACCGTAGCAAATATATGAAGAATGAAAAAATTTGAAATATTGCAAAAATTACCAGAATGTGACACAGAGACATGAAGTGAGCAAATGCTGTTAAAAAATGGTACTGATAGGGGCGCCTGGGTGGCTCAGTGGGTTAAAGCCTCTGCCTTCAGCTCAGGTCATGATCCCAGGGTCCTGGGATCGAGCCCTGCATCGGGCTCTCTGCTCTGTAGGGAGCCTGCTTCTTCCTCTCTCTCTGCCTGCCTCTCTGCCTGTCAAATAAACAAACAAAATCTTAAAAAAAAAAAAAAAGGTACTGATAGATTTGCCTGTTGCAGGGTTGCCACAAACCTCTAATTTGTAAGAAACATAGTATCTGTGAAGCACAATAAAGCAAAGTGCAATAAAAGAAGGTATGCCTTTATGGCATGTGAGAAGTTGCCTCTCCTCTTTGACTACACTTTGCATGGCGAATGCCAATAATTATAACTATTGATCTGTATATATGTACTCCAATACAAATGTGTCATTTAATTTAAGCATATTAAATTGATATGTAATATTTGTACATATGAATACCTTTTTTTTTAATACAGAGAGGAAATTATTGGGGATTAATGAAAGTTCTTCTTACCATCTTATCTTTTTAACTGATGAAAACATAGGCCTATTTCTCGAATATCACCTCCTATGTGGAATCTCATCTGAGTCAGTTACTTGTTGTATCAGTTAGCTCTTGCTGTATAGCAAACAGTTCTACCTCTCAGTGGCTGAAAACAACACACATTTATTTCTCACATATTTTCAGGGCTCTGTTGATCTAGGTGAGGCTTGCTCACTTGTGGGTCTGGGGAGAGTTTGGGTTTGACTTATCTGGGCTGATGTCTAGGGTGACTTGGCTCTGTCTCACAGGTTTCTCACCATTTTTTGAGACAAGTAGGCTAATTTAGACATGTTCTTTTCATGGCTAAGGCAGAAGAAGTAGATGTCAAACGCTAGATCACAAGATATACAAGGTATCTAGATATACAAGATACAAAAGATACACAAGATACACAAGCTCTTGAATGTAAGCTTGAACTGATAGAATGTCCCTTTTGCCTTGGGTTTCTGGTCAAAGCAAATCATATGTCCAATCTTTAATTTGAAGATGACAAATTAAGCTCCACCTCCTAAATAAGAGGGACTTCAAAGTCTTTTGCAAAGTGCATGGATATAGGGATGGAGATATATATGCTATTATATATATTTATATATGTACATATGTATATTATATATGTATGATGTATATATAATAATGTATATATTCCACTGTACCAGTAGCATATAAACATGTAATAGGTACTCAATAAATTCATATTGATTCCTGAAAACCGTTTAAATTGTCTTCTTTTTTTAAAAAAAATCATAGGTGGTATTTGTGCTCACTGGAGATTGTGATGACAGGGGCCATATCGGATATAAAGTCTATGAAGAAATTGCCTCTACAAGTTCTGGTCAAGTGTTCCATCTGGACAAAAAACAAGTTAATGAGGTCAGTTTGATAAAATGGGTTTTATTTTATTTTATTTTTTATTACTCTATTTTATTACTTTATTACTAACTACCTTACCATTACTAATACCTTACCAAGGTATTAGGCCAACCTAGCTATGACAGATTTGATTTCAAAAACAGTTTGCAAAGAGGTTGCCTTTTTTTCCCCATAGTCCACAGGTCAATAAAGGCATTAAACCAATGTAGGGAAGCATAGATTTATATACTATTAGTTTCTAGATTATATTATTCTATACTGACATGTTATTTAGATTTAAGCATAAATACTTAAAATTCATTCAGTGGGAATTGGAAATTTTTGTAGTTCTTGTTTAGGAAGGTCAGTTTGTGTTTCTGATGCACAACTTTTGGATAACTGGTAACAGAAGGTGAGACAGTTCACTGAAGTAGAAAATGAAAAAATTATTGAGCAAAATTCTGATAATGTTTGATATCTAAGATTAAAAGTAAAAAACTGTAAGTAACTGTATAGTTAATTAAAAACTTTTATGGTAATAAAATCAATAACTTAAGTACTAAGAAAATCTTGATATTTTCTAAAACAGTGTTTGAGACATGTCTGTCACAATTCTGTCTCCTTTTTGGTACTTTCTTGGGACCTCACTGTGATAAGAACTTATTTATTTATTTATTTATAAGTTTCTAGGGACATGCCAATACAAAGATAAGGTCTTCAGTGGGCATAATTAAAATTTGATCAATGTCGTTACTGTATCTATACAAGTTCTATTAATTTCATGACAGACTCCTTTGTCTTGAATGAAATGGCTCAGTAAGTCCTCTTCTACCTAAAGAGTACTGTTACATCACGTTGGAACGCAAAGGATGTTGCAAATTTCTAGAATAATATCCAGGAAAAATATTTATTAGCATATGATATACAAACTTGGAAGGTCATTTTAGTGTAAAAATGTTTTTGTTGGAAGAAATACCCTTAAGAGGGTTATGGCTTGAGCTCATATTGTGTCCATCATGGAGATTCAGAATGCCAGGGCAGGGTCTGACAACTACATAGGGAATCCTTTAGAGGTTGTTTGCATAAAAATTTGCATGAGAATTTGGGAACCTGGGAAGAAAAGAGTTGGGAAAGAGTACAAAACTTTCCTCCTATGGTTGTTTTTAACGTGGAATTGTGTAAGACTCTGGGGTACAGTCAATATCATCAGCACAAAATAGGGCATAGGGGCATCATTTTCTGTGTAGGGTGTTGTGAGTTTCTGGATTAAAAGTGATAGTGGTGTAAAGTGCAGAGAGATGGGGCGGAAGAAGCCATGCTCTGTGGATATGGTAGTTCCTGGCAGAAGGTACTAGAGAAGAGAAGAGATAAGAAGAGACATGGCTTACACCTAGGGCATTTGGAAGAACAGTAGTTCAAACCTATAAGAGCAGTCAAGCCCAACTTGGAGCTCCCTAAAACAAGCTGGGTGAACTTGTAAGGAGACCCATAGGACTTTATTAGGAGTTGGGCCCTAAAGCTAGAAGGTAACGTGGTGAATCTCATAAATGTAACCCCATTTATATCCACAAACTCAGGGAAAATTGACTTACACAAAATTGAAAACACTATTGTTGTCTTAAATGGAGAAAATAAGCCCTACAGAGGTGCACACTTTAGTTTTTAAATAAATGGTATCATATAAAATTTTTGTAGTCCTAATAATTTTTTAAAAGATTTAATTTATTTTAGAGAGAGAGCATGTGGGGGGTGGGGAGGGGCAGAGAGAGTCTCAAGCAGACTCCACGCTGAGCACAGTGCCCCACACAGGGCTCGGTCTCACCACACTGGGACCATCTAACCCGACTTGAAACCAAGAGTCGGACGCTTAACTGACACCCCCATAGTCCCAATAATTTTTAATAATTCTGACAATTACTAAATAATTGACAAAAACAATTATAAAAGTTTAAACAAATTTAACCCATTTTAAAGATATTTTAAACTTGAAATTTAGCTTAAGCAGAATGGATCTAGCGAGAAGCATTCCTAAAATTGTCCATTTTTTTAAATTGGATTTCAATGCCAACAGGAATGAGCTTTAATTTAGCTGTCAGTCATGGCAGTTCCAACCCCTTCACCATTTGGAAAGGTCAGGAAAGGTCATTTCATCTACTTTGGGCCACTGAGACTCAAGAGGAATTTAGCTAGGGGCATCTTGGAGGAGTGCTTTTCTAGGTATTATTCTGCATTGATGAGAATCCCAGACCTGAGGCAGCCATCCTCATACAGTTCCGAGGATTAAGCAAATATAAGAGGGATTTGGGTTAAGTCAACAGTCAAGTCCCATCCTACTGCTAAGCCTCCAGAATTAATGAAATGATGTTTCTGCTTATACCAATTAGAATTTAGTATTTAGTTACCTAAAGATAAATATATCCTATTTGATAAGAATTCCTTTGGGACATGGTTTCTGTTAACTCCAGTTTCCTAATTTGTAAAATGGGGATAATAGAATTATCCATTTTGGAGAGTCATTTGAAGATTAAATGAGATAATGCATGTAAAATGTTCACACAAGGTCTGGTACAGGGTAAGTGCCCAATTAATGTTAACTGGTATTTTTATAATCCTCATAATGTAGTTATTTTGCTTTCAAAGTGGAGAAATTGTGCCACTATGTTTGTTAGAAACCAGATGGCAAGCTGTTGCTAGGAAATAAATTTACTCAAATGGGAAAATGATGGAGAGATGGTTTTCTTGTTTCCTGTGTGAGAAAATGATGTAAGGGGGTTACTAGGAACTGTATAAGCCAATGTTTCCCTTAAAGAAAGCCATGATGGTGGAAGATTTTAGTAACAAAACCTAGAATGACAGTGATAAAATTGGATTTGCAAAACTTTTAGTATATAGTTTAGCCATTTTTCTTTTCTCATTGCTCAAAATTCTATTATATAAACATTATAAACTCTAGAAAGAATAGATGCTACAAAGATAGATACACAACAGAAATGAGTACTGCAGGGAATCCACATGAGTTAAGTCTTTTCATTTTACTCAAGAGTGATTTTTCATCTCTTCCCAAAGGTAATTGTGGAGAATTATGCCTTATTCTCTTAACGTAGTTCATCAGTTTCCTAGTAGGGTATAATTTGTATCAACTCTCTCTTGAGATAACTTGAGGTTTCCCCTTTCTTCCCGTTTTTTTTTTTCTTTAATAATACTTAAGTAGAGTATCTTTCATCTTTATTTAACATAAAAGAAACCAAAGTGAAGAAATTATTTGGCTGGGCATCAATGGTCTATAAATCATCGTATGGTATTACATTTTGGAAGTACAAGTTAAGACACATCTCAAGGATGTACTTAAACAGTTCACTTCTGAAGTTGGAAAAGGAACTAAAGCCTTACTCCTCCATTTCTTTGTAAACTGAGTTATTGTCAGTGGATCTAGTTAATGCTTCCTTAGGAATGAGAAGAGTCCAACTTTGAAATCTGAAAGTTACCCACAATTAGGCTTTTGCGTCAAAGAAGCCAACACAAAAGATCCATTGTTAATTGGATAATTTACTTGTTCTGAATTTCCCCATTCTTTCTCTCTACCTCTTCCAACTCATGTCTTCAAACATTCCCCTTCCATCTCCCCTGTTCCCCCACAAAAATCGTTCCACCTGTACATCCTAGCTCTATGGATTCCCCACTTGTAAGTCATGCTGCATATTGGGCTGCTTTATATCAGAAGGAAGTTTTATTAAATAAAAGAATAATTATCAAATAATTTGTTTGCTAAAGGAGTAAGTGATGATATATAGAAGTCTCTCAGCAAATTTTACTATCTTATCATATAACCTCCAAGTCTTTGTTGTAGGATGTTTTAATGCCAGTGTTCCTTGTGAGCACTTAGTGCTTTCTTTGGGAGTGGACCCTGTGTTGCTGTGTTCGGTGCAGGCATATTGTGTTCTACCCTCATTCTGTATTAAACATGGAAGGCTCCTACAGTTCTTTCTTTTCTCAGCGATCACCATGTGATTAAGAAAATAGTAATAGTATCCACTTAGAATGATCGAGTGCTTGATATGGCCGTTTGATAAGACTTTAATTTTATTTCATTTAATCCTTACCATAGCCTGTAAGAAAGACCGAGTGATCATAAGCCCCATTTCACGGAGGAGGGAGCTGAAGCATAGGGAACCAGAGCATCTAGCTCAAGGTTAAATTGCTGCTTTAAATTTAAAATTGCTTGTTTGAGCTTAGGGGACATACTCAGTCTTTCTCCTTAGATAGTACTCTTAGCCACCAAACGTCCCTGTCTGTGATTTCCACTTCTGTTTTCATCAGAGGATGCAGTTTTTTAAGTTTAAGCAAAATTAGCATGCAATGTTATCTTAGTTTCAGGTGTACAACATAACGACTTGGCCGTTCTGTGCATTTTTCAGTGCTCACCACAATGAGTGCAGTTGTCTTCTGTGCCCATGCAATATTGTTCCAATATTATTGGCTCTATTTTCTATGCTATGCTTTTCTTCTCTGGGAGGATTTATTTTGTACCTGTAAGTTTGAACCTCTTAATTCCCTTTATCTATTTTACCCATTCCCCCGCCCACCTCCCATCTGACAACTACCAGATTGTTCTCAGTGTTTGAGTCTGGTTTTGTTTGTTCATTTGTTTTGTTTTCAGAGTCTACATATAAGTGAAGTCATATGGTATTTGTTTTTCTGGGTCTGACTTACTTCACTTTGCATTATACCCTCAAGGTCCATCCATGTTATTGCAAATGAGAATTTCTGATAAAATTCTGATAAAATAAATATTATTTATATTAATAATATAATATGTTATATCATATATTATATCATGATAATAATCATTAATCATAATAATATATGATATAATATAACACAATACAATACAATATAATATATATTATATATAAAAATATATATCATATATATATGACAGACACCTGGGTTGTTCCTATATCTTGGCTATTAAATAATGCTGTAATAAACATAGGGATACATATTTTTTTTAATTTAGTGTTTTTGTTTTCTTTGGGTCCAGTAGTAGGATTACTGGAGCATATGGTATTTCTATTTTTTATGTTTTTGAGGAATCTCCATACTGTTTTCCACAGTGGCTGCACCAATTTGCATTCCCACCAACAGTGGATCAGAGTTCTTTTTTCTCCACATCCTTGCCAATACTTGTTATTTCTTGTCTTTTAGGTACTAGTGATTCTGACTAATATGACGTGATAACTCATGGTGGATTTGATTTACATTTCCCTGATGAGTAGTGATTTTGAGAATTTTTTATGTACTTGTTGGCCATCTGTGTATCTTCTTTGGAAACTTTTTCTTTTTTTAAAGTTTCTATTTACTTACTTGACAGAGAGATACACAGTGAGAGAGGGAACACAAGCAGGGGGCGTGGGAGAGGGAGAAGCGGTCTTCCTGCGGAGCAGGGAGCCCGATGCAGGGCTCCATCCCAGGACCCTGGAATCGTGACCTGAGCTGAAGGCAGACACTTAACGACTGAGCCACCCAGGTGCCCCTGGAGACTTTTCTATTCTGGTCTTCTGCCCATTCTGTAATTAGATTATTTGTTGTTTTAGTGTTGCATCATGTAAGTTCTTTATATATTTTGGGTATTAGCCCCTCAAGAAGTTGTAGTTTTATCAGTAAGTTAGAAATTTCAGTCTCCTAATTTGTTCAGTGAATGTTTGCAGTATTTGACGCTAGTCACCACGTTAACCAGTGGGGACAGCAAAGGCCAACAAGATGCTGTCCCTGTCCTCATGGAGCCTAGAGGTAGGAGAGGGGATATAATGATAGCAGAAGGTGACAATAGCTGATGAAGGCAACCCCAGCAACTCAAGCAGACGGACACTTCACTCAAAGA
The DNA here is from genome assembly GCA_003697995.1 of Taxidea taxus jeffersonii. Lineage (NCBI taxonomy): Eukaryota > Metazoa > Chordata > Mammalia > Carnivora > Mustelidae > Taxidea > Taxidea taxus. The sequence continues at coordinate 91,296 of ML102402.1, read as the reverse complement.
GGACCATGGGCCTCATTGGCCACCAGAGCACACCATCTGTTCCTCAGGATCCTACCTGCTGCCACCACTGAGAGCAGACAGGGGTGTCTAATGCCAGAGTGTCTGAGTTTGAACACAGTTCTACCATTCACTAGATTCATGACCCTAGGTAAGTTATTTATCTCTTTGGTGCTTCAGTTTCTTCATTGGTAAGACAGGATAAATAATGGCACAAACCACAGAAAATTAAGCCCCATTTCCCCCTGTCCTTTCTACCTCTTAACGATAGACTAGGGCATCTGATAAAAATTTACTATCCTTGGGGCACCTGGGTGGCACCTTGATTAGGCCTCCGACTCTGGTTTTGCTCAGATCATGATCTCGGGGTCATGAGATTGAGTCCCGTGTTGGGCTCCATACTGGATGTGGAGCCTTCTGGGGATTCTCTCTCTCCCTCTCCCTCTGCTCTTTCTCTCTCTTTCAAATAAATACATAAATCTTAAAAAATATATACTACTGTCTACTTTATCAGGGGCTGAAAAGGCACTGAAATACCTTTTTTTTTCTTTGCATAAGTGGCAGAGAGGTAAAAGTCCAGGACCATAGGAACCTTGGGTCCAAACCCTCCGCCCTCCTGGGCAAAACTGTACCAACAGCTGCTAAAGTCTGCAGGCTCTGCGATCTGATTATCAGTTTTCTTACAACCTCAAGGGAAGGGGGGAGGTCGTCCCAGAATTTTTACTCTGGGATTGATACAAGAATGATGGCATCTACTACAGGGGCAGGGTGTCAGCAGTCATCTGGGCAGAAGAAGGAGCGCTCACTCAAAAGGGGCAAAAGAGAGTTTAATGAATCATAGTTTAGCAAGACGTGGGTAGGGCTAAGGGTAGCTGGCAGAGGATGCTGAAGCACCAGGAGTCCAGCAGCAATGGAAGAGAGAGCTTGGGCCAGCACCCAGGGAGACCCAAGGGTAAGGGCTCATGAGGGGTGACGGCATGCGATAGGCAAATTGCAGCCCTGGAGGCGTGGAGCCAGAGGAACAAATATCCAGCCCCACTTTCTTCATCCCTCGCAATTCCTGATGGCTTTTTATTTCCTGCTGCCTTTTTAATTTTCCTCAGTCTAACTGGAAACTGGGAGACCAAGGAGTCCTATTGAAGTAGTTTATAAATGCAGGTGTCCCAGGGCCCAGAGCCTTATGGACAAGGGTAGAGAACGATCTGGAGGGGCAAAATGAAAATAACCAGCACAAGCAGTATTGTGTGGTGGTTAAGGCTCTAGGCTCTAGGAACATGGCTCATGTCCCAGCATGCGACCTTACACAAGTTACCTGGTTTTTCTGTCTCTGTTTCCTTACCTGCAAAATGGAGAGAGTGATAGAATGTACCTCAGATAGCTTAATATTTATTGATATCAATAAATATTAAGTGCTAATATATTTATTGATATGTGTTAGTCAAAATAGTCCATTAGCCTCTTTTAGAATTTTCCCTAATGACCTCTCTGTCTTTAGCTTTATATATCTTTATATAAATTCTCTGAGACTGTTTCTTCATGTGAAAACAGGCGTATTAATTACTTCACAGGACTGTCATGAGGTTTAAATAAAATAAGGAATACCTAGAGTATGCTGAATGGACACCCAGGAGAATGGAAATCACCCAGCCTGTGGGTTTTAAGGACCGGAATGGCTCCTTTGCCAAAGAGAGAACCTGTAGTTTTCCTTTGATTGTAGGTCCTGGGGGTGCCCTTACCCTACAGAGTGCTCGGAAGGACAGAGGTATTTTGGTGAGCCCCAACTTTACAAATAAACATCTGAAGGAGAACAGACTCAAACTACTGTAGACTTTTGTATGATTCGCAAACTTTTACAATTTCCTTATAGTTGTCATTTGTCTTATTTTCACATCACAATAAAATGTTAAAAGGTAAAGGACTTAACTGCTTATTTTGTGAATATAATAACATCAATCAATACTGATCTTAATAATATAGGTAACCCTTACAGAATGCTTCTTATGTTCCAGGCTATGCTCAGTGCATTTCTCTAAGCCTCACTGGCCCATGGACAACAGATAATTTTTCAAACAACAAGTCAAGCATGTATTTTTTTTTTAAGTAAACAAATGGAAATGTAAAGTACCCATGGGTTCATTTAACCATGTTAGTGACCAATAAAGCACTAGTGCTAGTAAGATAATAAGCACTCTATGCAAAGTCCCAAAGAGAATAATTTCCATTCCCCTGCCAGTTGTTCTGGAGTCCGACTGTGTCATTGCAGCTATAGAGAGGTGACAAAAGCAGGCAGTGTCCCTGGGTGCCCCTGCAAGGAAAGAGAAAGGAGGTGATTTGGGTCTGAGAAGCATCCTAGACCTGAGAAATAGTCAAGTCCTGGAAGTTGGAGGAAAACAGGACACACGATCCTCTCTTCTGTCTGTAACAGTAATTAAGACTCCAAGATAAAGAAAACACTTTTATTTTTTTTTCCACTAAAGAATTTCCAGTGAGGAGGAGGAGTCAAACTTACTAGATACTTCAGTAGAAGTAGGTAAGGCCTGGGAAAATGAAGTGATAGTTTATTTAAGTTTTGTTGAGGCATAATTGGCATATATTACACTGACCATGTTTAAAGCATACCCATTTGATAAGTTATGACATCTGTATTCATCACCACAGTCAAGGTAAAGAACATATCTGTCACTCTCAAAGGTTTTCTTGTATCTCTTGTCACTCCTTCCTGCCCCAATCTGTACCACACATCCCTAGGCAACCACTAATCTTTTTTGTCACTATTTTTTATCACTAGTTTGTCATTTTTTATCACTATTTTTTATCACTAGTTTGTCACTTTTTTATCACTGTAGTTTATCACTTTTTTATCACTAGTTTGCATTTTAAAAAATGTTATATAAATGAAATCATATGGTATGTACTCCTTTTTGGTCTGGCTTACTGCACTTGGAATAATTATTTTAAGGTTTGTCTATATTTGTATTTTTTAATTTATTTTTAAAGATTTTATTTATTGAGAGAGAGAGCATGCACACGTATATGAGTTGGGGGGAGGGGCATAGGAAGAGAGACAAGCAGACTCCCCGCTGAGTGGGGACACCCCCCAGCAGGGCTTGATCCCCAGACCCCAGGATCATGACCTGAGCTGAAGGCAGACACCCAGCAAACTGAGCCACCCAGGAGTCCCAAGATTTATCTATGTTTTAGTGTTTAACAGTTCGTTCTTGTTATTGCTGGGTAGTATTTTACTATATGGATATACCAAAGTTGTTTATTCATTCACCTGATAGTGGACATTTATATTGTTTCTAGTATTGGGCTATTACAAATGAAGCTGTATAAATGTTCATGTACAAGTCTTTGCTGCATGGACATATGCTTTCATTTCTTTTGTAAAATACCGAAGGGGAATGACTGGATCAGATGATAGTATATGAAGTAACAGTCTTAACACCCAACCCATAAAACATTCTAACATCCTAGCAACAAAGAGACTCATAGATGAGAGATTACTGGATATATTTCTCTTGCTAGTTGTATACTCATTTTCACGGGTTAATACTAGTATTAGAAAGATTATAAACTTTGCTGAAGTGTGAATTCAACAAAGCCCTTCCCTGCTGCTTGTTCAAAGAACCCTTGTGACTAGAATTTAGACCTAGAACTTTGTGTATATACAAGCTCAAGGATGAGACTCTGAAACTCAGAGTTTTGAACAGTTAAGACTTTGGAATGAAGTATCTGCCATTTT